>JAHKKF010411782.1:0-12688 GCA_019740295.1 Labeo calbasu | reverse complement strand
AAAATTTAAGGGGGTCTGAATACTTTCCGTACCCACTGTATGTATATATATATATATATATATATATATATATATATATATATATATATATTTTTTTTTTATTCTATAAAATGATAATTCTGTAATTGATTTCATTAATAACGTCATTATTTAGTGTGCTTGCCTATACAAAACCTGTTGCCAGACTGTTGCTATGCGGTTTATAAAAATACCATACAAAAAATCTTTAATTAAATTATTTTTTTTTTGGTTAACTCTAATTACAGATAATATCTGTACTTGAATAATGTTTTATGGAACTTTTGTGGAATTACAAAAAAAACATATACCCGAAATACACACAGTTTTAAAAAACGATAAAATGTTACTGTTGCCTGTTGATAATGGGATGTTGCTGTGCAGTTGCTATGGTGTTCCATGTGTTTGTAGTGTGTCGCTATGTGGTTGTTATCGGGTATTCTGGTCTGTATTAATGGTGCAGGTGTCAATCATCTCTGTTTGATTATATGAGCGGTAAACTATGCGGTTCTGGGTTTCTGCAGTGATGGTGCTCTGTGAGTTTGTAACGACCCCCTCAGGACTTCATTTCCTGCGGCTGCATCTGAACGACCGTCGAACCAGATCTCTGCATGACAATCACAGTAAAACCAGAGATGGAAATTAGCCACTAATTACAAGGTTGTAATGATGCTCTTTGATGAGTTTTTTTTCTTAGCTATTTTTGTACAAATAACATTGTGCTCTTTAGTGTCATCAGAGTTCATATCTATGATGCTTTAAAGAACATAAAAACTATTGCTCTAATCTGAAATAACTCACGCTTATTATTTTTTTTACAGGATCAACGTAGATGTCACTATGCAAAACCCATCATAATAACAAAAAGGGTTTCATTCACATTTTTAAATATTTTATCATTTATATTTCAAATGTATTTCATCATCCATGTGAGTTATGGGGTTAAATTAATTTCATTTAAATTCTGAAAACACTATACATTCATCTTTTCTTAACTTTATTATGAAAATGCCATGCAAACAATGCAAAACAAAACCATAAAGATAATACATCTTTTCCATCTGATTTAGTTTACATTAGTGTGTCTCTTTAGTAATGGATGTTGTTATTAATGCATTAGAGTGAAAAATCAAATGCGCATGAAATAAATGCAAAAGGGCTTTCAGGCATTTTTAGCCGTTGTGATTTGTCATGTCTCACCCTCCTTTTACACTGAACCTTGTAACAGATGATCTAGTAAACGCTCATCAAACTTCGTATCACAGACGGTCAGCGAATGACTCAATTCTGATTCGGTCTGATCAGATTGAAAAGGGCAGTTTGTGTGACATTTGAAGTTGTGCTTTGTCTTATTTGCTGAAATGGTTTCTCAGCTCTTGATAGGAGCAGAATAAATGGCAGCAATTTGATTTATGACATCTAGACGAGGCATTCTGCTCCGGATTTGTTTCCCGTAACTCAGCTGTTGTTCTTCATGTGTGTGTTTGTATGTGTATATGTTTTTTTCAAAATTGTATAGCCGGTCTGCTTAGTAAAAGAGTTTGACCTCAGTTTGACATACTGTAGCGAGTGCCGTTTATCACAGATGAATCAGACATAATCAGTAAAGTGTTTCTCATTATTCTCAGATATGCTTCCTTCCCAAACCTACATATATAACACTGTTTAAAAGTGTGGGGTCAGTACGATTTTTATTATTATTATTGTCATTATTATTTTTATTTAATTTTGATCAAAAATTAAATATATGTGTATGTAACCACTATTATTGCATCTGAAATCGGTCATAAATTGGTATTACCTGAGAAGTTAACATAAGGCAGCCAAAGTGATTCAAACATACGTGCACAGTTAATGTCATAAAATTGCAAGCTGAGCCAGTAGTAGCGCTGACAGTGTCGTGTGAACATGGCACATGGAACAAAGTGAATCAATTGAGTAAATCATTTACACTGGGACAGCTCCGATTGATTCACCAGATCATAAGAGCCATTCATTTTAGAACTTCGACAATCAACATTCAACATTCAAACAATTGCGTTGCAAAATGATTAATTATTTCAAAGCACTCCAATCGGATTGTGTATCGCGGATCATTTGATTCAGATCAGGATTTCAAATTGTGTATCGCAAATCATCGGGACTTTGGAGTGGGTTTTTGATTGCAAATCATTTAATTTATATCGGAACTTCGCGCATCGTGAATTGTTTGATTTAGATCAGAACTTAGGCGCAGGTTCGCAAATTGAATGATTCATGATCCATGTTTTAAGTCCTGTTCTGAAATAATGTTTTGCGAATCATTATTCAGATCGGGACTTTGGATTGTGAATCATTTGATTTAGATCGGGGCTTCGGCACAGGTTCATGAATCATTTTCTGAATTAAATGATTCATGATCCACGCTCCGAGTTCTGTTCTGAAATCATGGTTCATAAATCATTATTCAGATCGGGACTTCGCATCGCGAATAATTTGATTTAGATCGGAACTTCGGAGCACAGATTGTGAAACATTTGATTCAGATCAGAACTTCAGAGCGTGGATCACAAATCGTTTAATTTAAATCGGAACTTCAGAGCGCGGAACGCGAATCATTTGATTCAGATCGGGACTTCTGTGCAGATTCACTAATCATTTGATTCAGATCGGTACTTCGGTACGGGTTCACAAATCATCTGATTCAGATCGGAACTTCGGCGAGCAGATTTTGAATCATTTGATTCAGATCGGAACTATGGAGCGCGTATCGTGAATCGTTTGATTTAGATCTGAACTTCGAAGCGTGGATTGTGAATCATTTGATTCAGATTGGGACTTTGGAGCGCAGATCGTGAATCATTTGATTCAGATCAGAACTACGGAGCATGTACCGTGAACTTCGAAGCGTGGATTGTGAATCATTTGATTCGGATTGGGACTTTGGAGCGCAGATCGTGAATCATTTGATTCAGATTGGAACTTCGGAGCGCAGATTGTGAATCATTTGATTCAGATCGGAACTATGGAGCGTGTATTGTGAATCGTTTGATTTAGATCTGAACTTCGAAGCGTGGAT
Organism: Labeo calbasu; assembly: GCA_019740295.1. Lineage (NCBI taxonomy): Eukaryota > Metazoa > Chordata > Actinopteri > Cypriniformes > Cyprinidae > Labeo > Labeo calbasu. The sequence goes on along the minus strand of JAHKKF010411782.1, from coordinate 9,612 downwards.
TGTGAATCATTTGATTCAGATTGGGACTTCGGAGCGCAGATTGTGAATCATTTGATTCAGATCGGAACTATGGAGCGCGTATCGTGAATCGTTTGATTTAGATCTGAACTTCGAAGTGTGGATTGTGAATCAATTGATTCAGATTGGGACTTTGGAGCACAGATTGTGAATCATTTGATTCAGATCAGGACTTCGGTGCAGATTCACTAATCATTTGTTTCAGATCAGAACTTGGGAGCGCGGACCGTGAATCATTTGATTCAGATTGGTACTTCGGTGCAGATTCACTGTTGCCAGGTTAGCCAAAAAAAAAAAAAGTACACCTTAAGAGGACACATGGGACACATCAACTTATCAATCAACTTGAATAAATTGGGGTTCTTTTAAACTATTGCCGTGGGATCATTTCCACACAGTGAGTTAAAGGTTTGAAATATTGCATACATTACATTTGACTGAAATGCTTGTATTGAAATGTTTGTCATTCTACCTGTGATGAAACTGTTCAAGATGTTAAGTTTTGTGACGAATGGCCACTGGTAGGAGGCCTCTGAGCTATGTTTATGAGCAATGTGCATAACAGTGACTGTAAAATATGTATTTTAGGTATAGAAGTAACAGATTTTGAGTTTTGATATCTGGGATATGGTCATTACGCTACTTCGGGCTGTTTTTGACTGGCATAGGCTGGTTTTGTCACGTAGACCTGGCAACCCTGGCTGTATGGAGTAGAGCAGACTTTTTCCAGCAACTAAATCATTTTTATTTCATTTTTATCTCCTGTAATTTGGCTCCAAATCTCATTTTGACCTTCTATAATGGATCACTCAGTAAATATTCATCCATTGCATTTAATATTTTGGCTTTCATCACTATTTATGTCTGTCTTTCTTCAGGAAAATGATTAATAAAATTGATTATTAATCAGACATTTTTAGCTGGGAAAGTTTATTAGGTTTGTTTGATTTGATACTGAACAATCAGCTTTCTTCTGAGAGCAGTGCATGTTAATGCACAGGGGTTTTTTTAAGGATTTGATGTAGGAAGAGCTAGTTACAACAATAACTGATGTCACATTGACATATCAATCAATCATACCAATCACACATCTGCTCCATATCTGTCAGGAACTAAACCCACATCAGCTGTTTTACTGCAGTTGTAAAACCACTGAGCCATAGATTGTAGACTTTGTAGCAATCTATAACTTTAAAATGCCACTTAAATGAACCACAGGGCTGTAGATTCACATCGTATATATTTTACGTTGGCCTACATGTTCCTGTTTTGGTGGCATTAGTCTCTAATCTAATCGGATTAAATTAGAGTTTGAACGATGCTGGTCGGATATGAGCACTTTTCTGCATTTCCTCACTGATCATCTTGTTTTGACAAGAAAAACTCGGTAGCGTTTCCAGGATGTGCTGTTCATGTAGAGGTCATCTGCTGTTCACATCATCACAGCTGTAATTACACTTCATTAGAAATGATTCTCCTGAGGAGTCTAAAAACATGGCTATATAGTCATACGATTTTTACATTTACATGCGCTATATAAACTATGCAGAGTGTGCAAATTGGCCTAATGGATGGATTATACAGTGCTAATTACAAAACTGTAATTGCCTAAATTAATTGCATTCCCACAATGCATTGCACCTGACGTGACTTTCCATTGCTGGTGCGATCAAATGAACCGAAAACGTTATAAGCTATGATTCGTAATGTCGTTGGTTTAAAAATACAAAGCAACCATATTTATTCTCCATACAACATTTTTTAAAATAAAGCAACATAAATAAATAACATAAACGGTAACTAAAATTAATATAAATAATAATAAATATTAAAAATGGAAAATAATATAATAAAGTAATAAATGTAAAATAGTAAACATTTAAACTTTATCTCTTTAGCTAATTTCATTTCTCATTCTAATGTAATATTAAAATTATATTTCATAAAATTAAAATGAATAAAAAATACAGACATAAAGAAGAAAAAAAAGAAAAACTGCCAAAAAATAATTAGTAAAACTTTAATTAAAATATTAATCAAAACTAATAGTATAGTAATAGTAAACAATTAGTATGTCAATTATACTAAAACGACAGTTTCAGTCAAGTTTTTTCTCTTCTTGTAAAGTTTTCGTGGTTTTCTAGGATGTTTTTGAGGTCACACATCCTGTCCACATTGATATTATTGACCTAATTTTATGAGCTTCTACCAAATGATGGATCAATTTATTTGCTTGGACACAAAACCTTTGACATCAACAATAAAAAAATATGGGAAGTTTTTACTTCCTTTTTAAAAGAGATGATTCTTTTTATTTTGCTGGCCTAAATATGCACCATTATACGGTTGGTTGCATTTTATTATTTGCATTTAACATCTTTTTTTCTGCTGTCTGTGAGCCATTTGAGCAGTTTAAAATCATTATGGTTTGTGTTACAGTACTTACTGAAGTTAATGGGATTGAACTATAGCACCGACTAGTGGTGAACACTTGCAATAGATATTTTAGACAGAGAATGAAATAGAGTTGACAATTTTTTTAATAAATGTTAGCATATACACAGCATGAGGTTTAATGACAGTGAGGTGTTTTGTGCTTATATTAAGGAATGGAATGTTACAAAACATGAAAACGATTAAACAGCTGCCTGCGTGAATGACAGTAGGTCCCTGTGAAGTAAACATTTTCTCCGTCCGTCGGCTCACGTCGTGTCGTCACATTTATTGGCAGTAAAGGTCATACTTCAGTCTGGCCCCGAGTTTTGTTCCAGCTAGTTTGGCTTGGAAGACCTCATCCATCTGTTTGCTCTGGGCATCAGAAAAATGATTCTTCCAGTCACCCACCTCACCTGAAGACAAAACAAGAGACAGGAAGATCACAAAGCAATCCTTTAAAGTGAATTATGTAATTCACGCTGTTGCTACACACACTACAGATTTTCTGGGTATTTCAGTGGTATTTAAAGAAATAGTTCACCCCAAAATGAAACTTGTCATCGTTTAATCACCCTTAAGTTGTTTCAAACCTTTTGAACAGCTGAACAGAACATAAAAGATGATGTTTTTAAAAATGTGGGTTACTGAGCAGTTGCTGGTTCCCATTGACTTCTTTAGTATGAAAAAAAATACAATAGAGGTCAATGGGGACCAGAAAGGATTTGTTTTTTAGGTGAACTATCCCTTTAAATGCCATAACCATAACAATAAGCAGGACAAAAAAATCTGATATCAGAATAGATCTGTGCATTAAGCCTTAAAGTGAAAATGGTGACTTTTTAACATCTGAGTTAGTTTGATCAAAGATCCATCATAAAGAGAATTTTTTACCTTTTCTGAAGAAGATGCTGCCAAAATTGCCATGGGATTTCTGGGAGTTTTCCTGCATGGCGCTGAATGTACTTTCTCCAGCGACGCTGTTGACCTGCTCATCAGTCAGTGGAAGGTTGAAGAACTCAGAGACTTTCTTCACACCTTCTGGTAAATTCTGCGTGAACAACAGAAAATGTGTTTTAAACTCAAACAGGTTTTAGCACCACAGCAGGATAAAAAGTCAACATGAAGTCAGATTTGAGTTTATTTATTCATTAATAAACAGCATAATGGTGCCATGGTCTAATTGTGAATGATTTACCAGTAAAGTCTGACATAAATAATTATTTCCCTCAGAAACACATCTATGGCAAGCCATTTTAACATATAATCCTTAAAACGTACTAGTATCTATTTTCAGGATACTATGTAACGAATACTAGTATTTATTACCTAGTACTTTTTCATAAGACACTAGTACTTATTTATTAGATACTATATCAAGAATTTAGCTCTGACTAGTGTGTATTCCAATTGTGACTAGTACATATTTTTATAGACTGGTAGTTATTCATCAGGTACTTATACTTATTTTTTTAAGGTACTAGTACCTATTATTAGAAACTTGTGCTTAATCATTAGATAATAGTACTATTCATTATGTACTATTACTTTGTCATAAGGTATGAGTACTGCTCATTAGATATTAGCACTTATTCCAAATGTTACTAGTAAGATTTTTAATTGAACTCTTATTTATTATAGTCATAACAAGATGAGTAACAAAAAAAAGTTGTGACTAGTATATTTGTTACTAGTAACAATGGCAAAATCTACTAGTGTCTAATAAATAAGTATTAATAAAGTACCTAATAATCTATTAGATAGGTACTAGTATCTACAGAAAATAATAGTATTTAATAAATAAGTACTAGTATCTAATGAATACTTACTAGTACTATTTTAAAAGATACTAGTCACTATTGGAATACTAATATACTATACTAGTCAGAGCTGAATAGTTGATATCTGATTGACAGATCCCTAAAGAAGTCTATGGCAAAAAATGTAAATGCCTTACTAGTAAATGTAGAATATTTACTAATCACCACTGAAATAAGTACTAAGTATTAGTATCTTAAAAAAGTTAAGCACAAGCAGCTAATGAATAATGAATACTAGTACTAGCTAACAAAATAAGAACTAGTAGCATTAAAATAGATACTAGTACATTTTAAGGATTAAATGTTAAAATGGCTTGCCATATTCATTACGTTGTAAAATGTATTGAAAACAATTTCACATCGACTTTCCAAGAATACAAAACCGTGACACTGCAAACACAACACACACAGGTTGTTCTACCTGTTTGAGTTCCTCATATGTCACGATCATCACGTTCGGGTCGTCTAGACGTTTGTCCCAGGCAAGAGCGTGATCAAAATAAGAGCCCCAGGACACTAAAGAAGAGATATAAATAACCATATAACTTCAGTCCACCAAATTACTTATTTAAACAGTATTTACCTTTCATTGTTCAATGTTTTCTTACCTTCACCAGTCATGAAGTCAGAGAAGAACTTGTCCCATGACTCAGCATTGGGCAGAAGTGGGTTTTTGTTCATGAAATGGTAGTAGGAGACAAGCGTGTCTTTCGGGTTTCTGAACACCACCAGAATCTGAAAATAGACAATGCATTCGATCAGAGAAAATCATACTGACCCCAAACCAAACAGTTCACTTACAGTAAATGTGAATATCATTGGTGTGTTTGGCACTTGCAGCTCTTGTACAGTTGGTATCTAGTATCATGTGACCTCTCTAGTGTGAGCTCAAAGTGCATTCGTTGTTACTGACCTTTGGTTTCTTAGTGAAGAAAGAGGGAGGGATGTTGTCAGGGTGCAGATGAGTTCCCAGAAGCCTCCGTGGGGGCATTTCGGCCAGTTTCTGTAAGACAAACAGAGTGAAACTGTAATATTATACTGGTGTTTTTGTGTGTTCAGGGTAAACATTTCCAGATTCGCAGCTTGTTTGTGCTGTTACTGACCTCTTGAACATCTGGAGGTAAGAACTCCACCAGAGGAGGCCTTTCAGGCGGTTTCTCGTTTTTCCCAGTGGAAGCATTCAAGATTTTACGCAAGACTGCCACCATCCAGTTAAACCCTGGTAGAGATCAATTACAAACATGTATGTAAGAATCGTAAATGTATGTCATGCATTGAGGAAAATCAGGTTACATGAGGTTGCTGCATTTGTTTTAAAGGTGCATTACAAGACACAATTAATGCATTAAAACATTTTTTGCATTTTTTTAATGCATTATATATAAAGGCTTTAAGTAAAGTGTTATCCAGTTTTCTTTTTCCAATTTTGATGTAAATTGCTCATTAAACACTTCTTAAAATGCTGCATCTAATTCAGTGCTACCATTTTTGGTGCAAATGTTCTGTAAAACTACAGTCCAGTGTGATAAGTTTCAGTGTAAATAGTTTGTAAAAGGCAATTCTTATGTAAATTCGGTTGAGTGCACCAATTTACACCAGTGTTGAATGCACAGAATTGCTCCACTCTTCCAGTATTACAGGTCATGTTGACATTGAGCATAACTTGGTCATTGTTACGTAAGAATTGTAAATGTGTCATGCATTGAAGAGAATCAGGTTACATGAGGTTGCTGGATTTGTATTAAAGGCTAAATGTGAATCTTTGCATCAAAGTTTCATTCATGAAACACAAGCAGAATGAAAGTATAAAACCATTCATATGCATTTTGAATTCTCGCATTAAATTTTCAGTAACACTTACTTAAACCTTTATGTATAATGTATTATAGATTCATAATGTATGCCGCAGTGCATTATATCTCTTCATAAGTAATTGTAACCAAAGTTAAAATGCATTATAATATTTGAAGGTTTGTTTGTCATTAATGCATAAACAAGTACTACGACTGTTTACAATTATTCATGAGATCATACAATGCATTGTAAGGTGCATTTCAAAGCATAATTAATGCATTTAAACTACTTTTATAATGGCTTATAAATAAAGTCTTTAAGTGTGCTGCAATTTTGACGTAAATTGTTGCTGCGTCTAAATCAATGACAATTTTTGATGAAAATTGTCTGAAAAACTGCATTACGTAAATTGTCACGTTCAGCCTAATGTGATAATTTTCAGTGTAAATGCTTTGTAAATTTGCTTGTGTGCACCAGTTCACACCAGTGTGTGAGTTTCATGAATGCACAGAATTGCTCCACTCTTCATTTTCCAGTATTAGAGCTGTTGAGGGGTGTTGTCATTGAGAATAACTTGGGTATTATTATTATTATGCAAGAATGACACGTGTCATGCATTGCTGAAAATCAGGTTCTATGAGGTTAAATGAGGTTGTTTGTTTAAGGAATGAAAGATCCGGATTTGTGCTAAAGGCAATATGTGAATCTTAACAATTAGTTTAGAGCTGTTAATTAAGTATTTGCAACAAGATTCAATTCATGAAACACAAGCAGAATGAAAGTATGAATCTTTTCTTGCACTGTAAAAAGTTATTTAAATAAATTTCTTTGTAAATCTTTGTAAATTTTATTGTAAATTGTTGCGCCTAACTTTTGGTGCAAATCGTTGGTAAAACTGCATTCGGTAAATTCTCACATTCAATCCAATGTGATCATTTTCTGTGTAAATAGTTTATAAAAAACAATTCTTATAGAAGTGCGCTTGGCTGCACCAATTTACACCAGTGTTTGAGTTTCACAAATGCACAGAATTGCTTCACTCTTCAGTGTCCAGTATTACATCTGAAGGGTTTACAAGAGAAATACTCTCGAGGAAACTATGGAAAAACATGACAAAAGAAAGTTATGCAACTACCATGTAACCTGACTCCACCACTAGTTTTAGAGTCAGTAGATAAAACTCCTGCACATGCACGTCTAACAAAAACAAAAGCATGCCCGTCTTCGTTTTACTCACCGCATTTAGGGTACGCCACCAGGATAAGGTCATCCTCTCTGGCCTCCAGGTCTTTTAACTTGTCCAAGGTCTGTGGAGGGCTGAGGATCGTGGAGTACAGGATTCCATCTCGCTTATAAAGCTTGTCTTCGTCCTTCATCTTCGCCGCTGCCTCCATTCTAGACTTCATTTGACTCATAGCTGGTGTTTGACTCATTTTGGCGGTGGACTCTCGTCCTGGTGAGGTTCAGATTCGCAGACACACAGAGTGAGAGTATTTATGCTGTAGTTCAGGAAGGAGAATGTTGTAGATCCGCCCACAGGCACGGCTCGCGTGAGAAATATCCATTTCCGCTGTCCGAGGGGCCCCCGAATCAACATAAGGGCTTGGTGTCAGTCTGACTGGTTATTGTGCGTGAGACATGCACAGCATGATTACACCAGCTAGTTTTCTTGAAAAGCCGGTTTTGGCAGAGGTGAAAGGTAAAATGTAATCTGTAGTCAGTTCATGTAGCTCAGCTGCTGAACTCACTCAGTCTGAAGCTGTGTAGAAATGCTTTGCAATTCTTGTTTTTAGTGGCTTTTTTTATATGCACAACTATGCTATAAAAATATTTTTCAAAATTGTAAATAAAACATTATTTACATTGTTTGTAAGTATAATAAAGATTATCAGAATACATTTCACAAGAAAATACTTCAAAATTTGATGTTACTTCAATGTGTTACTTGCTATTTCTTTTGTAATTGTTTATGAAAATGATACCAGTTTCTGGGTGAAAATTGTTTCTACACCATTTTTTTCCCCCAGTGTTTCAGGTATTAAAGAAATACTTGTAGTTTACCCAAAAATGAAAATTTGCTTGCATTTTATGCATCCTCAGCCTATCCTAAATGTAGATGAGTTAGTTTCCTCATCAGATATGGAGAAATGTAGCATTGCATCATTTGCTCACCAATGGATCCTCTGCAGTAAATGGGTGCCGCCAGAATGAGCGTCCAAACAGCTGATAAAAACATCACAATAATCCACACCACTCAAGTACATCAGTTGACATCTTGAGAAGTGAAAAGCTGTGTGTTGGTTAGAACTGAATCCATCATTAAGACTTTAACTTCAAACTGTTGCTTCAAGCTAAAATACAGGTGAAAAAGCGGTGTGAATCAGGAGAGAAATCTGCACAGATCAAGCACCGTTTACAAGCCAAAACTATATATATGGTTGGATTTTGATGTGAGAGATGACAGGAGATCGACTTTTACCACTGGTAAAAGCATTACTATGGATTATGGACACGTATTTTATCTGGAAGCAATGATTTGAGGTTAAGAACATCTTGAATATGATGATAGTAATAATAACTTTTTCTATTGCACCTTTAAAGGAGTAATACGATTTCTAAATTGGGTCGTTAAAATTCTAGCTGCAGAATTTACTTCTAGTTTCCTTAACTTGCTCTGAAACTCAAGTGCAGCAGCATCATCAATGAAAACAGGACTAGGGTTGCCAGGTCTTCACAACAAAACCCACTCAAAGTTTTGAGAGCATTCTGTAAGATAAAATTCACGTTTTTTTGTCAGGGTTCTCCTGGTAAATTCTCATTTCAGGGACTAAATATGACATTATTGGGGTCGATTCAACTTATGGACATCAAAAACAACCTGCGGCAACAGTTTTAAAGTAGCCAAATTCCACGGGAAAACCACAGACTTGGCAACACTGAACAGGACTTTGATCACCCCTAGTTAAACCAATAAACAGTACCTCATACAGTCTTATCACCATTTTAAGCACCGAAAATTATTAACCATTAATTATTTTATCTCAGAGATAATTGAATGAGCAATGAGACCACCTCCCTTTGAATATGTTTACAGCAAATACAGATTTGTGTGACGCCTGCATAAAATCGATATTTTGTAAAAGTCGACCAAGCAGGAATAAATAAAGACTAAAAAGTAAGGGCCCTAAAATAGAAACCTGAAGTATGTCATGAGAAACCTGTATTCCCCTAAAGCAACGAACTCTCTGTGTCCAGTCAAATAGGATCTAAACCAGTTTAAAACAGTGCCAGAAATACCATAAACTGTTTCATGGCAATTCAATAAGAGTATGGTGTTAAAAGCGACTAAGACTAGTGTGAGATCCAGTATCAGAATTTGAAAGTAAGTTGACCAAAAGTGGATTTGTTTCTTCCAAATACGCAGCTTTTGTCTTCTCAAGACGTTTATCGATGGACTGGAGTGGTGTGGATTACTTGTGGATTATTGTGATGTTTTTATCAGCTGTTTGGACTCTCATTCTGACGGCACCCATTCACTGCAAAGGAT
>JAHKKF010411764.1:0-15416 GCA_019740295.1 Labeo calbasu | reverse complement strand
ACTTCTTTAAAGACTATTACAAGTCTTACTGACCCCAAACTTTTGAACGGTAGTGTATATGTATATATATATATATATATATATATATATATATATATTTATTTATTTATTTTATTAAATATATAATATTTATTTGTAACCCAAAACATTTCTTTTACATATTACCATTTATTTATTTATTTATTTTTACAAATATCAAGAAATATTATAAATATTGTAAGGAGTCTCAATTAATATGTTTTTGCTTTGCACATTAAATTGAATTTGAATTTTATCAAACACTATCAAAGTCTCACACAAACACACACAAACACAGTCATTCAGTACTAGACTGTCAGGTGTGGTTTGCGTTTGGTCATGCTGATGTAATGACTGTTATTCACTGGGACACACAACACTGAACACACAACTGCTCCACAGACACAAACTATAATAACACCAGCTGCAGATTAATGTGCATAAAAAAGAAAACAAGACAATAGCAGTGGTAAACATTCCCATACTAAATTATTCAACCATGAACAACCTGCTTCACATTTCCTCTATTTAACTTCCCTTTGACAGCGACTGACCTATGACCTCCTAAGAAACATGAGCTCCTTCAGATATATTTACCAAAATGGTACAAGAATTTTACAATATTTCTTTTCAAATGCCCTCTGATAAGTTCACCATATGCAGATATGAGCTGAAGCAGGTGTGTATGTTTGTTTATTGATGGTGTTACTTCAGTGTCATTGAGATTCTATTATGGCTTTTATTAATATTAAAAAAAAAACATTTTCTAATTTTATTTTAATTTTTCTTGGTAATTGTATTTGCCATTTTTATTCGTTTTTATTTTTTATTATTTATTTTTATTTTTTTATTTATTTATTTATTTTTTTTTTTTTTCAGTTAACACCATTTTATTTAGTTTAATTTAGTTTAGTGTAGTTTAAGTTAACTCTAATAGCCCTGGTCCAGACCTCTGGTGTAGTTCTAGCTGATTAATCTGGTCCGGACACGCAGGGTGAGCAGGATAAATGTGCTGAATAGAGCTGCATGCACATGGACATTAATATTTTACTGTCTAATTAAACCAGCTGACGTCTGGGAATAAAGACTGCACAGTCTGGATGCATGGGACAGAAGGGAGAGTTGGGATACGGGTTAAACAGACTAATAAATATGGGACGGTCCGTGTGTTGAAGAGCCGCCACACATTTCTTCTCATTTTTCCTCACAAAAGTACTGAATAGTACTGAAAGATGACCATATTCATAAACCACACACACTATTTAAAAGTAAAAAAATACATAAATAACAAATGTCCAAAAAACATCAAAATAATGATGCTGTCATAATACTGTTGGACAATTAAAAAAAATAAATACATAAATAAAAAGAAAAATAAATAAAAAATACAAATAATATTATAATTATTGTTTATTATAATAAATAAACAAAAATAAAAACAAAGATTTAAATAACTAAAAATGAAAATAATTACTTGCATAAATAGCGTGTCAAAAAAACTAATTAAAAATAATTAAAATACATAAATAAAAATTGTAATAAATAAACAATTAAAAATGTAAATAACATAAAAGTAAATTTATTTAAATATAGTAATAAAATAAAATTTAAACAAATAAAAAATATTAAATTGACAGTTTTCACATTAAAATGTCTAAATAAAATTATTTTATACTTAAACTGGGAAAAAATTGAGAGGGTTTCTATTATTAAGTGTGTGAATGTACAGGTTCATTTCTAATTACATCAGGGTTGTTATACATCCACTAAAACCACTACATCGATGCCACCTAAACCAATTTATCAAGACAAATTAACACGAATCCACTTGACAAATCAATTAATCATTTTAATCTCTGACCTTCTGATATAAAACCTGTGTGCATTTAATTGCTGATGCGTATAAAAAGCTCAAAGAGGTTCCCATAAAATGAATCTTATTGTCATTAACATTAAAACTCACTCATGGTGCCTACTGAGATGCTGGCCCTCTTGTTTCAAGTGCAGAAAATGTTTCAAAACGTGCTCGATTAACATGTACAGCAAGGAGGTTTAGACCAAATTAAGAAGTTCCTAATCCAAAATCCACAGGGATCTGATCTGATTCTTGTCCTGACCAATGACAGCACAGATTCAAGCGGCCAAACACAAATCTTAAAGCCCAAAATACCTATAAAGGACTATATTTAATCTACAACTGATCTGTAGATTTATCTTTCACTGTTAATGTATTTAATAGGTTAATTAATGAGGTTTCTCAGACTGGTACATTAACATCAAAGAACTCTCTATTCCATTGCAAAAAGTGGATTTCATATGGCAGGTACTATAGATATACTGGCTTCAAATATCAGTGCATTATTAATTAGATTGCCACTTTTTGGCAGAAAATTTAATTGGAAAGCAAAATCCGACAAGCCAGAGGACAAACTAAATGCTGAAATGCAAGAAAAACGTGCAAAGCTCATCATCTGCATCCCGTCCTTGAGAAGATACTGTAGTGTTTATCAGATGAAACACTCCAATTACACTGAAAACAGCTCATCTCTGCCGAAGTCATACATCTAATATACATCTAATAGAAAACTGCTTGTAAAGGCCGGAAGATTTGTGACTTTAGTTTGAGATTATTAGTAAAATATAATCACTTGCTTTTTACAGATGTACTTGCATTATATCCACTAACCATGCATATTATTGTAAACCAAAACTAAAACCATAAAAAAAGTTATCTGAAAAAAAAAAAAAACTAAATAAATTAAAATTAAACTAAAAAAATATTAAAAACTATAACTACATTTAAAAAAAAGAAAACCAGAGAAAAAAACTAAATTAAATTAAAAATGTAATTACAAATTATAAAAATTATCAAAATAAACTGTTAATAAAATAAAATATTTATAAAATTTTATTTAAACAGAGATAGCAAAAACAAAATAAAATAAAACTGAACTAAAAAAATAAAAATAAAACCGATAGACATGTTAAAAATAAATAAATCAAAAAAGAAAAAAAAAATGTTAATGAAATAAAATATTTATAAAATTTAGTTTAAATAGACATAGCAAAAACAAAATAAAATAAAACCAAACTAAAAATAATAAAAACTATATACAGTAGGCATATTAAAAAATTAAAAACAAAAAAAGACCATAAACAAACTGAACAATTAAAGAATAAACAAATAAATAAATAAAAATTACCGAAATTAAACTGAAAATAAAAATCTAAAAACAAAAAAACAAATTTACAATATTTAAAAAAAAATTATATTACTATAAAAAACATTGACACTAACAAAAAATATTTTTTGAGGACATATACAATGGAATTACCTTGGTATCTTGACTTGGAGTACTATTTAAATACCATGATACTCAAATATAATAATTATCCAGTACAGCATTATCTAATACTGTCACTGTCACCAACATTACACATAAATTATAAAATAAATAATTTAGACAGAAACACTCACCTCGGTTCAGGAAATTCCGTAGGTTTCTGGTGAGCTGATGTCCACACAGGTGCGTCAGATGAAGAATGAGCGTGGATGAGGAAGACAGGCCCGTGTGAGACACCCGACGACTGTGAGACTCATTCACAGCCACTGATCCTCACAGGGGGAGGGAGGGGTCAGGACAGACACGGGACGTCCTGAGCGGCAGGAGGGAGGAGGAGGAGACTCCGTGGGGGGGCAGAGAGCATGACAGGTTACACACAACACAACACACATACAAACAACATATAAATACACAGTACCTTACATAGAAAACCTTCCCTAGACAGGCAAGAGATGCACTAAAAGAGAAAAGACACCCAGCAATCAAACTCTGAATGCAAATGAACAGCCAATATTTCACAAGTGACTGTTTGTGCTACTGATGAAAAGGTCACTGCTTTCTAGGCCAGTTGATTTGAGATTAATTTTACTGCAAGGCAACCTGGAGATGACAAGCTGATTTCTCCTGAATGTCCAGCGTGGTACACTTACAAAGACGTGCAAATCTCCCATATTCATTACTACCTAAACAAAGATTTATAAAAATAGGGAAAACAACCCTACATTATAAACAAGACACTACTGGTTAAAACTTTGTAACATATTTTGAAATAGGTCTCCTATATTTACATGACTTATTTAGGGTTGGGTTTTGACACAAACTTCACGATTCGATTCAGATTCAAGTTTGCGTTTCGATTCGATTTCCGATTCGATTCAAAATGATTTTTTTGCATATACATCAGGTACAGCACATGACAAATGACAATGAATGTTAAATAGTGCATATTTAGCACTAGATAGTTTTTCTAGCTGACTGTTTTTTTTTTCCTGAGGTAACGTTAAATGTGACGACGTTACGTGATATATTATTTACATTTACAAGCCTTGCGTGGTTAGTGTGGAAACGCTAACTGAGCGATTACATGACACAGAAAAAAAAAAAAAAGATTTCGGTAAGTTGTACTTTCTTTTAACATACCTTCGGATGTCCAGTCACATTTATTTCGTACTGTAATCGGTTTTTGAAGTGGAGGAGATGAGTTCCAGCTTCTGCTTCTCCGAACTGAGGCGCTGCAGCGATTCGTCACTCCACATTAAAAAACAGTATTTATTGTTTGAATATTGTAGTAAAATAGACAAAATTTGAAATCTGAGACTTCAAAAGTAACAAAGCGATTAATTAGATGGGAGACTACCTTATTTCTCTCCATTTGTAAATTAAATGTGTCTGGCTTCCGGTGTCATTAACGTTAGCTTCCAGCAATTTTTAGCTGTACAAAACAGCTCGTTTTGCTGCTTGATATTGCAAACTGGTGTGTCTTAGCATATTATTTCAATGTATTATCTTAAATTATGAACACTCTGGTTTGTAGTGCAAACTGTTTTACCGTTTACTGCACTTTGTTATTCTTCTGGTTATTTCCCTACAGCGGTTAATGAACCGGAAGTCTCGCCCTACTACTTCCGCGTTAAAAAATAACTAAAAACATGCTAGACTAGTCGATTCTTGAGATTTAAGAAACAACATTGTTTCGTAAAAATGAGAATTGATTAAAATATCAAAATCGTATTTTTATTATTTGACCAAAAATCATCAAATATCAAAAGTCATATTTTGAAAAAATTATTACAATTTAAAATAATGAATGTAACAGATTTTAAAATGCAATTAATTTCTGTGATTAAAAAGCTGAACTTTCAGCATCATTATTCCGGTCTTCAGTGTCACATGATCCATCAGAAATCTTTCTAATTATTCCAACAAATACACAAAACGGCACAAATTGTTAAATTGAAGAAGTTAAAATGAAATGTAAAACGCAATAAAATATTACATTTTCCTGCCTTTTAAGCAATGAAATTCCATGACATTTCCATTTATTTAGGGGATTCTTATCATTGAATAATAAAAATTACAATTATTCAACAAAAAAAATTACAATTATTCAAAAAAATGTCCATGCTTTTACCAGTAACGGTTTTAAAATTCCAGTATAAACCTGGTTCAAAACATGTAAAAAAAAAACAAAGATGACATTATTTTAATGTGTGCATGTACAAACGTGAGGAAATAACTGAACATTCTATTAAACTTTATTTTATCATGCGAAACAGTGAGGAAAAACACAATCGCAATATACAAAAAGATACATCACAGAATATGATAGAAGATTTCTTTGGCTATTTTACCCGTTCTGATAAGGCACATCTATTCGTATGTAAACAACAGGCATTACACGCAAAGAAACGGAGAAATAATGAACAAATAAAAACAATTCATAGTGATTGTAAAATGGCACAGATGTAGTCAGATTCTCATAGTTCACATCTAATAAGTGTTTTGGCATTTTGTATTTGGCTTTATGATGACATTTTCATTTTTCAAGTTTGTGACTATTACCATTGCATGAAGAGGCAGAAAACTGATATTTATGTAATGTACATTATATAAATGTATTTTTATGCATATTATCACTTGAAAAAGAAAAAAGCCAAAAACCTGCTTCTTACTCTGTTGAGATACTGACACCTAGTGGTCATAACTGCTCTTTACACTGTGTGGATAATAACAGTAAACAATATTTATGAGATCATTTATATTCAATGTTTAAAATGTATTTTCAACAGCTGTAAGCTCCACACGTCTGTATGGTTTATATTTACTTTAAACATCATGTTAAACAAATGAAAACAATTGATAAAATACCTCATCATTTGTAGAAATGTTTCCTTTAACAAAAGCTTGATAAAACGCATAGAAAAATCAACATGTGGTCAAGATTATGGCAAATATTTGAAAAAGAAAAATACAATAGGAATGCCTTCCATATTTAAACGAGTAGTGTAAACAGAGATTAAATACTAGAAGCCCTTAACCCTCCATTTCAGGTTAAATTATGATAACGTACAGAATATAAAACTGAAATTCATAACTACATATAGTGGTATTTAATATATGCATATATTGCATGTTATTTCATATATACTGATATAAATACACGTCCTACAATATCTTGATATATATGAATTTCCAATTGAAAGCACATAATACCAGAAAATGACATATTTAAAGAGACAGCTCATCCAAAAATGATAATTCTATTATCGTTTACTCACTATCAAGATGTTCCAAGCCTGTTTGGGTTTTATTCTTTTGTTGAACACAAAAGAAGATATTGTAAATAATGTTGGTAACCAAACAGGTGACGGTACCCGTTGACTTCCATTGTATTTTTTTCCCCAACTATGGAAGTCAATGGCTACCGCCAACTGTTTAGTCACCAAAGCATCTTTTAAAATGCTCAACAGACGAAAGAAACAACTTGATGACAGAATTTCATTTTTGGCTTTCTCTTCAAGTTGTAAAAAGTGCTTGTAAACATTTAAATTTGCTTCCAAGAAACATTCCCATACGATTCCAAAAAGATAAAGAGCATGTAAATATAAGTGTAATACACCACAGGAAGTGTTTAAAGTACTCTCCGATTAACCACTGACACCGAACGTGCTGAAAACCCGAAATGGTCACTGTAAAATGCTCAGATGTTGGTCAGGACCTCGCTGGTAGTGAGGCTCACCGAGACCAGACCCGAGAGGTCGCTGTTCTGCCGGTTTCCTTTGTCGCGCAGGTGAAGTGTGTGAAGCTGCTGCAGGTCGGACAGATCGCCGTTCAATGCCGCTTGACCCATGAACGAGTCCTTCAGAAGGTTGTGGTTGTAGATCTGATTGACAAAGATGGGAGAGAAAAAGGCAGATTACAGGAATGAACACAACAGAATCCATTCCTAATGATTTCGAAAAGACCTGCACCTGAATGCGGATCGGCTCTTTCGGCTTCTTCCTGTAGAACACGGCCTTTACGTCAAAGTCTGGGCTCTGTGTGTTTTTGTGCACCGCAGAACGAACTTTCTCTCCCTCACAGCTGATGATGACGTACGGGTCAGATGCTGAAATGACAGGAAGATTCGGTCATTCAAAAACAGCTATTTCTGGGTCAATTTATTCAAATGTACAAGATCTGAATGTCTTGTTGGTAACTACAATGAGATAAAAAGGTCTCATTAAGAAGCTGAATTTCTTAAAATACAGTACAAAATACAATTATAAAAAGTATTTTGGCATTTTGTTTTAAAAAAGCAGTTTTGTTTTAACATATTAGTAGACTTGCCCATTTTTGTTGTCATTTTTCAAGCAAATCGTTAAACTTATGACTTAAGACTGTGTGTGTAAGTGAGCGAGTTTCTAAAATATCAGAAATTTAGATTTCTGCCAAGAAATTTTGACAAGATTAGTTCAGGCTGAAAAATGGTCAACTGATTAAAACAAGTCATATTTGTTCAAAAAAAGAAAAATCCAATAAAAATCCAATAAAATATAATAATTCCATTTATAACAATGTAAATTAGATGGATTAAAAATGTATAATTCAAATATGTTTCTTAAAGAAATTTATATTTTTGTTTAGCAAGGATGCATTAAATTGATCAAAAAAAATCAGAAAAGACATTTACAATGTTACGAAAGACTTGTATTTAAAAAAATGCTGTTCTTTTAACTTTATATTCATCGAGGATTTCTGAAAAGCAAAATAAAAAAACACCTATGGTTGTAAATATTTTAAAATATTTTTTTAAAATGCTTCATTACAAAAATACTTAACATAAAGTACATTTTTAATTTAATGACTCCCCAAGTTGTTATAACACATTAATATTAATAATAAAAATATAATAATAATAATAATAATAATAATAATAATAGATTACACTTTTAAAGACTTGGCACATGTATTTCACCTAAATTTATATTTTTTAATAAACTCAGATACACTTACTTGATCATTATTGTGCTTGACTGACACTACCAGTGAAAAGTTTTTGAACAGTACGATTTTTAATGTTTTTTTTTTTTTTAAAGAAGTCTCTTTTGCTCACCAAGCCCTGCATTTATTTGATCCAAAGTACAGCAAAAATGGTAAAAAAAATTGAAATATTTTTACCATTTAAAATAACTGTTTCCTATTTAAATAAATTTTAAAATGTAATTTATTCTTGCGATTTCAAAGCTGAATTTTTAACATCATTACTCCAGTCAAATGTCGAAAACATTTATTATGTTGAAAACAGCCGAGTAGAATTTTTTCAGGTTTCTTTAATGAATAGAAAGTTCAGAAGAAGAGCATTTATCTGAAATAGAACTCTTTTTAACATTATAAAATGTCTTTATAATCACTTTTGATTAATTTAAAGCATCCTTGCTAAATAAAAGTATTAATTTCTATAATTTCTATTATTTCAGATAAATGCTGATATTTGGATCTTTCTATTCATCAAAGAATCCTGGACAAAATGTACTCAGCTGTTTTAAATACTGATCATGTGACACTGAAGACTGGAGTAGTGATGCTGAAAATTTAGCTTTGATCGCAGGAATAAATTACATTTTATAATATATTCAAATAGAAAGCAGGTATTTCAAATAGTAAAAATATTTCACAATATTACTGTTTTTGCTGTATTTTGGACCAAATAAATGGTAAGCAGAAGAGTATTCTTAAAAAAAAAAAAAAATCTTGACTAGTACACACAGTAGTACACAATCTTTTTAGAATGATCATATCTAAACAACTTCTTTATACTACGCTATATATATATATATATATATATATGATGTGCTTTACAGCAGTATTAGCAAAAGTTTGCATCACTAATTAAGTTTTTCTTTTTTATTACCGTGAAGCTGCTTTGAAACAATCTGTATTGTATAAAGTGATATAGAAATAAATTTAAGATGGCATTACTTACATCCATCTGAATCTTGAGCCTTGAGTCCGTCTGCTCTGTGGACGTGTACCTGTGTGACCAGCTTTGGATACCCACAACACCCCGTCCAACAGGTTTGGATCGGCTCGTCTAATGTCAGCTCCCTAAACACCATGCAATCTTCATTAATACATCAAATACAAAAGACTACTGTAAAATATACAGTATATTTCTGATGTATTACTTGAAGGCGGCAGGTACATCTGTGAAGATACGCAGCAGGAAGTCTCCCTGCAGGCCAGGGTTAAAGGTCGTGGGAATAATAACATAGCGGCCCTCCTTCAGGTCCTTGCGCAAAAACACGCTGCGGGAGTTAATGTAGATGGAGCTGCCCACCGTTTTCTGGATGGCGTGCATGCGGTATGTCCGGTTGAGCTCGACCTAGATCAGAAAGCACATCTCGTTTACAGGTGACCAATCAATTAATATTTGCTGAATGAAATCCAATACGTTTCTTATGCATTTTATGGTGTTTTGCTCAAACATGTAACACTCTCATAAAATGTGGATTTTGTAGCATTTTTGCTTTCGATAGTTAATTTTATAGTGTATTTTCCCTTAATCCTGTCTGAATCTTACACATTTGTTCAATTCTCAGCCCATTTTCATATGTATGGATGATTTTGAACACATATGCTTAATCTTTATGCTTTATGCTTAATCCTGATTTCAAGGGTAGAATTATGGCATAAGAAAATGCAAACATGAGCCAGATGTTTTCTACACCTGTGGTTTTTACTGCATCCAAACAGCAACAGAAAATGACAGATTTAATGTTAAAAAAAAATGGTATTTTGTAAAGTTAATTGACATTAAATGTTACAATTTAATAAGAATTTGATAATTTAACAGTAAGTTAAATTATGCATTTTTAATACTTCTTTTTGTCATTAAAACTGTGTATATATACACTACCAGTCAAAAATTTATAATAGCAATACTGCTTTTTAAAGAAATTTGATCCAAAGTACAGCAAATTTTGAAATATTTTTACTAATTAAAATAACTGTTTTCTATTTGAATATATTTTAAAATATAATTTATTCCTGTGATCAAAACTACATTTTCAGCATCATTACTGCAGTGTCACATGATCCTACAGAAATCATTTTAATATTTTGATTTGTTGTTCAAGATACAATATTATTATTATTATAGTATTATTAATATTTAAAACAGCTAAATACATTTTTTTCAGGATTCTCAGATGAACAGGAAGATCCAAAATCAGCATTTATCTGAAATAAAAAAAGCTTTTGTAACCGTCCGTAAATTTATTTATTTATTGGGGGAAAGAAATGAGAGAAATTAATACTTCTATTTAGCAAGGATGCCTTCAATTGATCAAAAGTGATGATAAAGACATGTTACAAAAGATTTCTATTGCAGATAAATGCTGTTCTTCTGAGCTTTCTATTCATCAAAGAAACGTGAAAAACTACTCGGCTGTTTTTTTTTCAACATAATAATAATACATGTTTTTTTGAGCTGCAAATCAGCATATTAGAATGATTTCTGAAGGATCATGTAACTGTAGTAATGAAGGTAAAAATTCAGCTTTGAAATCACAGGAATAAATTGTATTTTAAAATATATTCAAATAGAAAACCGTTATTTTAAATAGTAAAAATATTTCAAATTTTTACTGTTTTGCTGTACTTTGGAAAATAAATGCAGGCTTGGTGAGCAGGAAAGACTTATTTGAATAAACATTAAAAATCAACCCATCTTAAATATACAGTGCACACACGTATATTATGTACACAAACTTTTATTTTAGAGCGAATAATCACGAATAATCAATTTCACAGCCCTAATGTACATACTTTTTGGATGTCAAAGCCGATGGCTATGTTGTCTCCTTTCCCATCTTTGGATTGAGCTCTCTTGTCCTGCTGCTGTAAGCAGATCAGAACCTCGTCCTCTGGCTTCGTCACATCAAACACGTACTGAAAAACACAGTGACACACTCTTCAGTACACAAATACACAATAAACAACCTCACACTTGTGAATGGGTGCCGCACCTGTGGGTTCTGGAGGAAAGTGGCTTTGTGGTTGATGCAGCCTCCCGATCGGTTCCTTAATGGGTCGTCGTGGCGAGACCAGGAGCCCCGCATCACTTCCTCCTCCCAGGTCTTGTGGATGCTCAGGTACGACGTGTTAATCAAACGGCACAGAATGAGGTCTGTGAAATACTTACAGAAATTCTCAAAATCCATCCTGGGAGAGGAAAGATAATGGAAACAGCCGGACGGAAAAAAACGGTCATCAGTAACAAGACAAAACGGAATAGTTTTATGACGAGATTCAGTTTGAGTTTAAGTTCAATCTGAAGCAAAAATTAAAGTTAAAGGGTTAGTTCAAGCAAAAATGAAAATTCTGTCATTAGTTATTCACAATCATGTCGTTCTAAACCTGTAAGACCTTCGTTCATCTTCAAAAACAAATGAAGATATTTTTGATGTAATCCAAGAGTTTTCTGACCCTGCATAGACAGCAACACAACTGACACATTCAAGGCTCAGAAAGGCAGTAAGAACATCGTCCATGTTACATGGACTATTTTAACGATGTCCTTAATGACAGAATTGGAATTTTTGGGTGAACTATCCCTTTAAATCATTATGGTCAGCATCTGAGATGCTGTTGATTATCACAGAAAAATGTATGATCTTTTCACACTGAGGACAACTGACGGACTCATATGCAACTATTACAGAAGCTTCAAACGCTCACTGATGCTCCAGAAGGAAAAACCATGCATTAAGGGGGTGAAAACTTTTTGAATTTGAAGATGAGGGAAAATTTAACTTATTTTGTCTTCTGAGAAACATGTAAGTATCTTCTGTAGCTTCTGAAGGGCAGTACTAAATGAAAAACATATGATATTTAGGCTCCCAAAAAGTACATCTTCGTTCTGTTCAAAAGTTTTCACCCCCGGCTCGTAATGCATGGTTCTTCCTTCTAAGGCATCGATGAGTGCTTGAAGCTTCTGTAATAGCTGCATATGAGTCTCTCAGTTGTTCTCAGTGTGAAAAGATGGATCTCAAAATTATACAGTCATTGTTGGAAATGGTTCAAATACACAAAAATGCTGAAAAACCAAAGAATTTGTGGGACCTAAAAGATTTTTCTGAAGAACAGCAGGCAGTTTAACTGTTCAGGACAAACAAGGGAACAACTAATACTAAAAAAACAGCTGTGGATCATTCAAGTAACAACACAGTATTAAGAATCAACTGTATGTAAACTTTTGAACAGGCTCATTTTTATAAATTCCAATTTGTGATAAATCAACAGCATGTCACAAATAGAAACCCTAAAACACATTATTTGAGACATTTACAGATATTAACTTGTTGCACATTGATGAAAACGATACTCATTTTGGTTAATTTTAAGAGGAAACTGATCATTTTGCATTTTTCTGAGACAGAAATATAATTGCCCTTCACAATTTCAATGCACAAAGTCCTGAAACAGAACAATGATGAATGAGATATGAATCTCACCAGAACTCGCCATCATCCTGCACAGTCACACCCAACTTCTCTCGCTCACTCTTACTGACTCTCTTCCACTCCTCAGAACTACAGACGGACAAACAGAGAAATTAGTGTTTTAATATAGATTTCCACTGTTAAAAAAAATAAATAAAATAAAATTCTATAAATGTATATAAATATTGTTATATATTTACATAAATTTGATTTTTTTCTTTTTTTTTCTGTATTGTATATTTAATTTAAAAAAAAAAAAAAAAAATTATATAAATATATATAAGATCAAAAATAAATTTACAATAAAGGAAAACAAATACACACACATACATACAAGTTATATATATTATATATATATATATATATATAAATCTCAGATAAATGTAATAAAAAAACAATGTACAGATACAATAAAGAAAAAAAAATACAATTTTTACAATTCATTAAAATTGGTTGTCCCACTCCCAAATTAAAATGATATATGGCCTTGTACACCAACACTGATTATTTTAATGAGTAATGACTTTATAAATATTTTAAATGTGGTTTTCACTCCCAAAATCCTGCAGTGTGAACACGATCATTATAAACTCAAAGATTACTTGAACAAAATGCATGAAGCATGAACAAATGCACTTTTACACTGCTGAAATATGATGTTGAGTGTGTCCTCCAGTAGATGGCAGTATGAGCACAAAAATACATTTGAACATTCACAATCCAAGTCACACTCTGTGGTTCTGTGGTTTGAAACAAAGCGTCTGTGTGTGTGTGTCAGCACAGCCTTAACATTTCCTGTTTTACACAGCATCAGTTTTTTTTTCTTACATGGGTGAGTCACGCATTATGCACATAAACTTCAATACTTTAATCGTTCTTATTTACACATCATGTTTTGCTCTAAATCACTCTCTTCCTAATTGTTTAGCACATTCATCGATAATGCTAGCACTGGACTAATGCTGTCTAGCGATTAAGGAATTTGTTTACGTGAACACTTGAACTGCTTCTGTGCCCTAATTCAAACTGTTTACATCAGGGAAAGGCTGAGAGCAACTCCCGCTTATAACAAGGCCAAGTTTCCTCTCATTGCACAAATTTAGTCTGCAAATTTATGTCGGAGCATCATCCAGAAGTGTTTAAATGTGTACAGTCCCCGTTATAAACCACACACTCCACAGTAAAGCCAAACAGCTTCCAGATGTTCACAAACCTGTCGCTCCAAGCTCCGTTCCACTCTCTCTGACCCCACGGGTTCCTCATGCGGATCATGGAGAGCTTCTCAGATTTGAAGAACGCCATAAGGCCGGTGCCTAGTCGCACTTTACGTACGTCAGTCACCGCATACGCGTGACCTTTGACCAGGCCGCAGTCTAAACGGGCTTCCATGTCTGCCTGAGTTGTCGCCTATGGAAAAGAGCATCCGAATATGAAACCATGAGACTGGGATGAGACACATTACTGCGTTAAACACAAATGTGTGTGAATCTTACTCTAATGGAGCAGCTGATCAGGCCTCCTCTGTTGTGGACCTTCAAAACGCGCTCGAATAGTTGATTTCGGGTCTCTTCTTCCTGGTTAAACTTCCCTTCCAGTAGATCCATGGGTTCGGATACTCCACCAGTGAAATCCACAAGAGCGTCGGCCGTGTTTCCGCCATCCAACGCCTCATAACATCCACATAACCTGATAAATGAGAGACCAGATAAATAATAAAAATAAGCATATATATACTCAGCATATTAGAATGATTTTTGAAGGATCGTGTGACACTGAAGACTGGAGTAATGATGCTGTAAATTCAGCTTTGAATCACATGAATAAATTATACTTTATAGTATATTTTTAATTAAATAAATGCAGCCTGGATGAGCATAAGAGATTTATTTAAAAACCTTAAAACTCTTACTGATACCAAACTTTTGAATGGCAGTGTGTATATAAAGGATATGTTTTTAAAATCATATTATATTAAATATATAATATCTTTGTTCAATATACAATGTTTTTTACAATGTGATATTGGTTGTGGTAATTACTTGGCATAGGCTTTTTCCACCAGCGCACTCCAGAATTCATTACTGTCGTTGGAGTGGCAGTAAATGAGCTGCCCGTTTGCGGTTGGCAGTCGGTCATCGATAACGACGTCCACCCATTCTCCAAAACGCCAGAATCGGAAGTGAAAAATCCCAGCGTAGCTCTCTGGTTTCTGCTTGTCCCATTCCTGGTCCTTCCAATCTGGGATAACCTAGAAACAGACAAAATGCTGCTTTTTTATAACGGAAGTCAACTACCCTCAATTCAGAGTACAATAATGCTAAAAACTCTAAAAACTCTATGAAATAAAATTAAACTATAAATAATAATAACTATTACTAATACAAACAATAAGATAAGACAAAAATAATAAGAAGACAAAAAAGGTAAAATGTCCATAAGCATTTGGAAGGAAATGTAAATAAAACAAAATAAAATAAAATAAAAATAAATAATATTGTTAATAATAAAAATAAGATAAGACAAAAAAAAAAAAGTAAAATGTCAATAGTTATTTGGTAAAATAAAATAA
>JAHKKF010411603.1:0-12106 GCA_019740295.1 Labeo calbasu | reverse complement strand
AGTATCCATGCTTCAAAACCTACCTAACAAGCATATGCTGTTTTTTTCAACAGGCCCCAAATTGAAGTGTGACCAACCTGCAATGATTTAATTAAAAATCTGAGGGAAACGTGGCACTGTGTTCATTTATAGTTCAAAACTGTTTACAGTGTCTCAGCACGGTTGAGTTAACATTAAATGCTACTTCGCTGCCCTTGAGTTTGGGTCGCTTATTAAGCACAAAGAAATATTTGAAAATGCAATGTGCACCACCAATTTCATCCATAAACCTGTTGTCAGCAAAAGAGAACCTTTAAGAAATTCCTTGTGGAATTCTGCTAAAATAAAAGCCTGATGGATTAACACAGGGTTGCCCGCAGACAAAAAAAAACCTGCGGCAAGAGTGTGAAAGTGGAAAACCACTGACTTGGCAACACTGCAAGGCAACTGCTTGATTGTCCATATCACTGCAAAATGAAAACTATATTATCGTCCAACAATATATTAAAAGTTGGATATATAGTACATCCAACTTGACCCACATACCTAACAGTACAGTCACATAAAGTACATAATATAAGTGTGTACTGTGTATATTTATTACGTATATATAAATACATGCATATATATTTAAGAAAAATATGTATAATATGTTTATACATTAAATATATTTATATAAATATAAACTGCATTTGTGTGTCTTTATATATACATAATAAATATAAAGTACATACACATATGCAGTATTATATAAACATAAACTTTTATTTTGGATGTGATTAATCATGATTAATCATTGCCCAACACTAAGTACTATATAATCTCTCTCACTCTTAGTGCACTATATTGTTTTAGAATTTCATTACATGATATTATTTTATTAAATACAAATTGCAAATAAATTATTATTATTGTCATATACTGATATATAATAGCACCGCAAACCTGGAGTAGCACACTCTATTTCACTCTTTTCTGTGATATTCACAAAATAAATGTGATTTGGTCAATACAAACACAGCAAATGCAGTGTATGGATACAGAACAGGCAGGTCTGCATATGAATAAACCTCATTCCCATCATCCATTTCATTCCCTGTCACTCATGAACATCACCACCAACAAGGGATCAAAAGGTGAACCAATTCACCAGCCCACAGATTAATCTAAACCTCGCTCAAGAACCTCGCTCATCCCCATCGCACCCAGACTCAAAAATTAGCTGTCTTGTGATCGCTAAGTCAGCTTAAAGCTTGCATAATGCTGTGCTCTCCTCAAATCCAAGCACAAAAACACTTTCTACATTTTGATGCATGAACCGCCACATTCAGTACCACCCAACATTCACATCACAGTGTTTTCAATTTGAGTTTTAGGGGAGTCCACCTACAAATGGGTTATGAAAAGACTAGTTTAAAAGAGAAATGTTGGTTCCTCTCACATGTCCTTTGTGGAGACTGGGAACATCTAATGAAGAAAGTCTTGGATAGACATCCTGATATTATCCAGGACAGCCTCAGGACAATGGAGAGGATGTCTCTGCCCGTCTGCCGTGCAGATTACACGACTCGCAGCACGTAACAATAGCAACCACACAAACACAGAGCTGCCTTATCATGCTGTAACCCACTTACACCACACATTTCCACACTTACAAAGGACACAGTTCTGTCACGTTAAGTACACAGTCCTCAATCTAGAATCTCCCAGTATATGCAGTACGTACCACCACTCTCTGCCCATATCTGTGGTTCTTCTTAATGCGGCATGGTAGTCATTCCTCAAAGCGGACCACATTGGAATTGGAAACTGTCAGAAGAATGATTTCCCCAGGGAAACTGAAGTGTTCAGATGCAGGTGGATGTGTCGGATACACTGTGTTTATTCCACGCACGCTGCTCTCAAAACACACTGTGCACATAGTTTGCATACTTATACAGACCAACTGTTCACGTTAAACCAGTTCAGCCACCTCTGCTCTGAAACAACATCAAAGTCTGGCACGTTCAAGCATGAGTGTTCAGCCCGATGGTAAAACTCACCATAGATTCACCAAGATCAAGTGTCATCATGACCTTTGAGCTGAGTTTGTTAAAATGTTATATGAGACTGGAAATGGAGACTCATTACATTGTAAGACAATCTGCTTTGTATTTATATTTAGTGCTGTTTGTTTAAGGAAGTATAATTTTTAGCATACCTATAGCAACATGGTAACAACCACACAAAACACCCTAGCAACCACACAGAACATCTCAACAATCGCATAGTAACACAAGAAAAGTAGAACATCACAGTAACTGTCTTTATGGAAAGCACACATTGTTTTCTTTTATTGTATATTGTCACTGGAGCTGAAATGATGTTTGTTATTGTTACCTGTGATGCGACCTTATTGCCTTAATTACTCATACTGACACAGCTGTTTGCTTTCGATATCATTCAAATTGACATAATAGGACTGTTTACATTTTAATTGGGAGTGGCACCTGAACCTGAGCTGGTTTCAATGATGAGTCACACACTTTTTTATAGCCACACAACAAAGGCAAGTTAACTCTGTTTCCAGAATTGTTTCCAGAATTATTTGAAGTGCATTTTTTTATCCTTCTAATGGAAAATTTTGGCGTTTATTTAAAACCTGTTCAGTTTATCTAAAAGCAAATAACACAAATAACACTTTCGTATAGGGAACAATTCTCACTATTAACTAGTTACTTATTAGCATGCCTATTATATTAGCTGTTTATTAGCACTTATAAAGCACCTATTCTGCATGACCATATTCTGCATCAGTTTACTGAGGTTAATGGCAAGAACTGGATCTTAAAATAAAGTGTGACAATAACCCCCTTAAAAGAACAAAAGACAAATAAATAATTTGATATTTATAGAAATAGTATTTCTGTTCTCACTGGGGTGCGTTTTCCAAAAGCAACTATAGTCTTTATTTATTTTAGGCTTATTTGATTTTTTTTTTTTTTTTAAATACATCACAATAAACATTAAATTCCTTTGAAGCCGTCTTTTTTTATATTAGACTAAATGAAATATTTGGTAAAATGTTGTTAGCTTTTTATATTTCTACTATATTATAGAGAATTTTGCTTTTGTTTACAATGAAAAGCAAATAAAGAAACACATAAGTATAATTAAGTAACATTTTGGCTTGTGTCTAATAATATATATTAATATAATAAATATAAAGAAAATATTCATTAATATATTGATTCAAAATAGGAAAACACAGATTGTCTGATTTACTCGTTTTAATTATTTGTGATCTACACAACAAAACTGTGCTTCTCTTCTAAATTTTATTTCTTTGCTTTTGATTAATGTAATCCTCCAAAATGTTTACTGGAAAATGATTCAGTTATGATGACATAACTGAAACTGTAGTTTCCAACATGCTTTGCATTAGAATTAATGGGGAGAGAAAAAATGATGAAACCTTATTATGTAAGTATAATTTTTTTGTTTTTGAGCAAGATGGGAAAAGAGGGACGCTTGATAGTGTTTTAAAATTTTAACCATTTCACTTACACTGGGTTACCACTGTGGTAAAGAGTGGAGCGGACAGTATGTTACTTTACTTTTGAAGCAAATTTAGAATTTAGCTCATGTTGGTGTCTTGATCAAAAGCACAAGTTCCATTATCGGCTCTAACCAGCAACGAACCGTTTACAAATCCAAAAGCTTTAACCACTAAATCTGCCAAATCTGATGAAAAGATCTGGAGTTTTGTTCATTCTGGTGATGATACTTCAGCCGCTGTTACTGCCATATGTGAATCTGCACAGATCATTAGTCTGGGAAAATCATCTGACACAAAGAAAACATGTTATTGTGTTCTGACTCCTTTTTGTAGTTGTTTAGAAGGAAAAGTTTCAGCATAGCGAAAAGCATATGCAATTTATATTTTGACAGCAGCACTGAAAATACAAATTAGTCTGATACAA
This sequence comes from Labeo calbasu, assembly GCA_019740295.1. Classification (NCBI taxonomy): domain Eukaryota; kingdom Metazoa; phylum Chordata; class Actinopteri; order Cypriniformes; family Cyprinidae; genus Labeo; species Labeo calbasu. Next base: position 8,165 of record JAHKKF010411603.1, on the reverse strand, counting down.
GTTTTCTACAAGTTTAATAATAAACTAGGTTCTTTTCTGATTAGCATTTTCTGGAGAAAACAGGTGTTGTGTGTGGTTGCAGAGGGAAAATGTTCTTAGATTTTGGTAAACGATGGACATTTAAAGGGCCCAAAATCAAAACAGCCAATTCTCAAGTCTCTATGATATTCTGGTCTCTTGATATGGCTCAAGTCCCTTCCTCAATGCAAGTCTAAAGGATTTTTTTGCCTATTTAACCATGTTACTAGGCAATAACCATAAGTCTGACTGTTTAGATAGAATAGAATATCATTCATGTCTGCAGCACAAATGGTGCGGGACGGCTAAAGTACTTAGGGTTAGGAGTATGTTTAAATCACTAACCCTAACTACGAGCAACTGTGATAGTGATGCTTGGCTTAGCAAACACAACCAACTCCTTAAATATAATTTTGACCCTTTCCTGCCACGAATTTGATTTAACAATCTGCATCTCTGTTTTGTATTAATATTCCATGAAGTTGTTCTTTTTTCACAGTACTCCATATGAAACAAAAGGCACCTTTGACAATCCTCCTTTAGGTGCTTCATATATTTAACAGTGAAACACAGGCAAAGCCTCTAAGTTGATTGAATTCACCCACTCCACACGTAACTCAATAAAACCCCACTCCAGAAGAAACCCTCGCACCCTCACAATGCCTTATTCATCGCCCGCATTTCACGGTGACATCTTGAGTCCATTTGGAAAATGATTTTAAAAAGAAAGCTTCCTTTTCCTTCAGCAGATGAGAAAATATCCTGATGCCCCTATTTTTAGCTCATCCTGTGTCATGCTCCCGTTCACAAATTAGATTAGTATTTTTGGCAGAGGCTCTGTGCTGTTTCTCATATAATTAGTGGTTTGCCCGCATCTGATTTCTCATGCTGGTTTAGTCCTCGCTTACAGCATCTGGGTTAATAATGTGAGTAAAGTTGAAGCTCAGTACAGCTGCATAAACCATCAGCACCAGCTCCGTGAGCTTCCGTATCTGCATCCTACCGGCATCTATCACAATTTGCATGAGGACGATAAATATGCAAGTGTGTCATTAGATTAACAGACGCTTCACTGTGAAAGTGACTTCTGTGAAGATGACTAGCTGACAACATTTTCCTCAACATTGTGTCAAGTAATTCTTTTAGAAGAAATACAAATTATGTAACTAAATCTAAGCCATTTTATCATTGGTCTTTCCATTCACATTCTTTTTTCTAAGTAGGTGTTTCTTGGACAGAATAACCTGCAGAAGACCAGACTTTATAAGTCACTTTTAAGACTAAGGTCAGAGGAACCTCAGCTCTACCTGCCTGATACCATCCAACCTTGCTGTGGCTCAAATTTTAATCTGTTAAATACAGCGGCTTTGAATGATGATAAAATGTCTGAGCGACACCATTAAATCCAGATTATCATCAGGATTTCATCTCTCATCTCCTTCTATGGAACGAATCCAATCAAATCTAAAATCTCCTTGTCCATCAACGCAAATCTGAGGTACAGCGTGGCATGGGACATCAAGATGAGACAGTGAGACCTTCTGAAACCCCTGAGGCCTGCAATGACTCAGACAGGAAATGAGTTTAGAGCTCGATTCCAGCCGTCTAATAGAGAGCTACGAATGAGACAAACTGGGCCGACGGACACCTAACAGGCCTGTTTATATTGGCCCCGTCTGTCCAGACACCACATCTGGATGTGAGCAAGAGGGGCGTACCCTGTTGTACGAGAGGGGAATGCAAAGACAAAATCACTCTGTCACGTTATTATGGTTGAAACGTGGGCGATGAAGGCTGAGCGTCCGGTCCTGGCAGCTCTTTATTGCGCCATAAGACATTCTTCAGTCGCTTTGACACTTGTGTTTTATTCATTCCTTGTGAACTGAATTCCTTTAGCCTGAATTTCCTTGGGACGTTGGGGTTTAAATATAAACTATGGAGAGGCTGTTGTTAGTTTAAGTCCAGCTGTGGAGATGAATAAGAGAACTGGGCCAGTCATGAGGTGTTTAAATTAAGATAAGGCATATTTCAATGATCTCTAAGATGTGTTGGGACAACAGCTGCTGTGTGGGTCCCAATGACTTATTACTCATCTAATTAACATTACAATCTTGTTATTACATTAACATTTATTTGATTTAGTTTTAATTTATTTATTTATTTATTTTTCATCAGAATATCAGACAACTTGCATGCCACCATTAATTACCATTATATTTTAATATATTGTATTAAAATAACAACTATATATACATATTTTTGGTCAATTCATGCAGCTCTATGTAAATATATAAAAAAAAAAACAATCATTTATTTTGATAATCAAAATAAAACACATACCAAAATTAAAAAAGAAATAAATGAATAAAAGATATTTTATATTTACTTGCTTGTTATATGACCCTTGACCAGCACCAGACAACCATGCAGAGCATGCAAATATGTCTTCAAATTATTTAAATATTAACTTCCTTTACGTACGTTAAGCAGTTTGGCTGACAAATACTTTTGGAAACCCCTGGGTTATAGCATATAAAATGTTTTTCTCTTGGGAAAGTGAAAATACTTTTTAATTTTTCTAACAAAGGACAAGAATACTGGCTCTAAAGGACAAGAATAATGGTGTGCTACAATAACATACTAGTTAGAGCGGTACATTACACAAATCAAAATGTTTTGAAAGAGAAATGGATTAATATCCTTTATAGTGTGATTTATTACAGGTATAATATATACTGAATCTGTCCTACCAAAATGTAGTCTTAGTGTGAACTTTACATGACATTTTAAGGAAGAATGTTCATGAGCCTAAATCCTCTTTTCATAAAAACATGTAGAAGGAATGTGAAATCATTTAGTTACCTGGAAGTGGTTGTGAAATAAAGGTAAACCTATTAGTCTGTTAAGAAATCTTGGAATCTTGGTTTGTAATTCCAAGATTCCAATTCTGCTTCAGACATCAACAACATAAATCTGTTTTTGTAAGCCGATGACTTATGACCAATGATGATTAAGCGGATCTGAAACCACAGTTTCAGTTTTGCCACAGCAAAATACAAAAATATTGTCTTTAATTTCTCAAAAAATATAAAAGGTTTTATGACACCTTTTTGTACCTCTGGAATAAACAGCTCAGCAGAGCAAACCATTCAAATCAAACATGATATTTAGCGATTTCCAGCCACAACAGACTGCTGGCAGTAATGAAGTGATGAATGAAGGGTCAGCGGTGAAGTGTTACTGGTGATATAACAGAGGTGAAGCCCTCAATTGTGGCCGTGCACTGACTCATGCTTACAGAGCGTCTTACTCACACCAAGAGCAGCTGTCAGGAATATGATCTGTGACCCATTTAACCAGCTACACTTTGCAGATGATCTCAAACCTGTGTTTGCCACGCGTCCACAGGCAATTATACACAGAGATGCTAGTGTGGGCTTGTTGAACTCATTCACTCTAGATCAGAACCAGACACATTCCAGTGCCAGGTAATTTGTCTCTCCAGACTGAATGTGAAATTGCTGTGAGATCTGCCAATACGCACAGCCAATCAGAACATATTTGATGTTTAATACATTTCCGTGGAGATTTCACTGTCGACGCACTTACTCAGTGCTATATTCCAACACGAAGAACAGTTAAACTACCCCCAAGTTAAGAAAACCTGTAGTTACAGTTTGTTTCTAATGTTAGATATGGGTTTTCTTAGCTTAAAGGAGAAGTCCACTTCCAAAACAAAGATTCACATATAATGTACTTATCCCTTTGTCATCCAAGATGTTTATGTCTTTCTTTCTTCAGTCGTAAAGAAATTATGTTTTTTGAGGAAAGCATTTCAGGATTTTTCTCCATATAATAGACTGATATGGTGCCCCAATTTTGAACTTCCAAAATGCAGTTTAAATGCAACTGAAGACATGGACATCTTGGATGACAAGGGAGTGAGTACATTATATGTGAATCTTTGCTTAGGAAGTGGACTTCTCCTTTAAGGGGTGAGCTGTTAACTCAAGAATCGCTGCAAATGATTTGTTTTAGTCAATGCGTTTTGAGTTTCGATTTGTGAAAGACAATCCATGCACTGATCTGCTTCTTCAGTTCAATTCACTGGAGGGGAAGATTATCAGTGCTATCTTATATTTGCATCCTGAGACAAAACTACTGTGTGGCTTCAGAGGGCTTGGAATACAGTGCACAACTAACATTTTTGGTAGTCACTATGAACTCTCTATAAACCTTTTATTTTCAATGCATGCAGGATGTGCATTTGAAATAACACAAATGTGAATAAATAGTGATAAAATTTTTATTTTTAGCAACCTGGTCTCATGACAAAATCTTATCTCTGGGAACTTTTTTGTAAGACGCAAAACACGTAGCACCATGTACGTTTCGTGACATTTGATGCGAAATGTGCATTGAGTGGCACTAAAAGAGTTTCTTTTTTTCCCCAGAACAGATGAATGTACATATTGTACATTTTATGTGACGTTGGTTTTGTACGTGTCATCGCAGTTCTGGCTTGAAATGTCCGTTGAGTGGCGCTAGTATACGCAAGTATAATGCTCCCAGACGTTTTAAAATAACGTACCATCTGCACTACAACTAAACCTACCCAAGAGTATGAGCAAAAGCAATTGTGACGTAAAAACACAACTTAAGCCTGCCGTTTTAGCTTGTTTTTTTGATCTTTTATCTTTCAGCTCTTTCATCGTGAGTCATGTTTTTGAGGGGATTCGTACCGAATGATTTCGCATCCTAAGTCAAATTCCGTGCCGGCTGAGTTACCAAGCAAGCGCGTTTCATCTGGAAAGTAAAACATATGGAGCTGTAATCATAACTGTGTATGAAAATGATTACAAGTGCTCTGTGTTTTACCGCCTGTTGGAAACTGCAGTGACATGTACTTTTTGGTATGTATTTTGCATCTTGTGAAAAAGTTCCCAGAGGTACGTTTCGGCATGAGACCAGATAGATTTTTGGTCTAATATGTTATGTTCAGTAATAATATGTTCAGTCTAATATATAGTTCAGTAGTAATGTTAAATAATATTTTTAATTTGAATACAATCCATTTAAGTAGATGTTACATGAAGCACATTTTTAGTTTGCATTTCACTGTTTTTATTCATTTTGAGGAATACTGAATCTGTTCTTTGTGAGTGAGATGAATAATGCATGTTCACATTTAGTCTAGAATACAGTAACATCATGTTTACTCCCAATTTCCTGACAGACTTGTCAATCAATAATTGGGGAAAAAAGTAATGGGCGTTACTTATTTGAAAAAGTAACTCACATATTTTCTTAGAAATTCAAAAGTAATGCGTTTTTTTACTAGTTACTTGAAAAAAGTAATATTATTACGTAACTCCCTTACCTAACTTACCCCCAACACTGGTTATTAATATGTGGTTTATAATTACTAATAAACAGCAAATATGCTAGTAATATGCATGCTAATAACTGTGAGATTTGGTCTGTAAAATAAAGTATGACCAAATAAGGTATTACTAATTTAAACAAAAATTTGTCCATTTTTACATACAGTATGTGCACTTACAGTACATGTGGAACAAGACTGTAAAAACTGGGCTATGATCACTACCTCAACCTATTTTTAGATGGGCCTATACAGTACAACCTATACATATACGACCTCTCAGATCCATGACAACATGCACAAACACATACATCTGGCAGATCATATAGAGCTGATTGTCAAATGGTTGAAAAGTTGCTGATGAAGGATTGTTCTTTTTGTATACTTCATCAAACTGACAATGTACTATAAAGAGACCCATATAGGCCAAACATGACTGACCACACACACGCATACACACACACATCTCTGTGGACCTGTGTGTCAAACAGTATGAATTTTGAATGATGCAGCAGCCTCTTAAAAGTGCACCACCAACAGAAATCCCACATAAAACCAGGAAAGCAGCACATGAACGCATAGTAATTTGCAAAGGAAATGCGCCACACAGAAAGTATTCTGGTTCTTAATGAACTATTGACAAACTATAATCATTAACCAGCATCGTTTGCATACAGGCAAACAGAATGTAACTGCATTACACAAAGTAACCTTCAGGTAATCCTGTAGTACCTTGATTTTTAGATTTTCTGAGAAAATTGTCAGTGGGGTTGCCCCACAAAACTCAACACTAGAGTTGAAGCAATGCTAATACGGCTTAACATAGCATATTACTAAAGTATTCTGAGTGTTTTTAGTATTGCAGTGCAGTTGTTGTTGAGTGATTTCTAAATGTGTATTAGTTATTGGCAAAAGAAATTTGTTTTTAGCATGCTGCTATGCAATTGCTAGGCTGTTCTGATTGGTTAATACAGTAGTTTGTTATTAATTATTGGTCCAAGAAATAGGTCCACACTTAATGACATTCTGCTCTATCAGCCCTGTTCCCTCCTGCAGTTTAAGTATATAGGTTTTTTGCTTGTTTCAGCAGCAAACAGTTGACGGTAGCCATTGACTTCCATAGTATTTTCTATACTAAGGAAGTCTGTGGCTACCGTCAACTGTTTGGTCATCAACACTCAAGTAATAGTGAAGGCTGCTTAAGCCAGAACTGCTAAACTTTGAGAAAATCTCAACTGATAAATTTATAACTCTCAAAGTTTCACAAAGGTTCGCAGCAAATCTCTGTTCAATAACCTCTTTCTGAGGACAATTTCTAGAGAGTGGAAGCCCACGCTACAGGAAAGAGAGAATGAAACCTGTTGTCTGAGACCACTGGATACACCTTTTCCTGATCCCTCATCGGCTTAAACAATTTGAGATCCCTTACATAATCTATTCTCCTTCACCTCTACTCCCACATCCCATTCCAGCATCAGTGAAAAATACTGCTCTTCAAAAGAGTGGCTCTCTTTCGCTGGAATGCATTTTGCCACATGCTCCAACACTCCAGAGACTCGTCTGCAGTCTGGTTTCCTTTATGAGGGGGTGAAAGAGTCTTCAGTTTTCCTTGCGCCAACCTAAATTCCTCAAACTGCCGTATTGTTTGTGCAAATGTGTTTCTAATTTTTGCATTCTTAAATTTTTAACCATAATTTAGAGTCAGAGGAATTAGCCAACTATTTTTAAAAATCTCTTTAAAAAAGGTTCCAGTAAAATTGGTAAGACACTATAAATTGTTAAAATGTTAAGATTGTTAGTTTTAATGGTATAAAAATGTTTTTTTCTTATGTGCAGCCTTGCTTACTGCACTTGCTAACATTATATGCTGGTGACAAAGCTGAGGATTTTAGTCAGCTTTGTTCCAAAAACCAGTGAGCTGCCAGACTGCATTTTAAGACTGCTTTCAAAGATACTCTGCTTTAGCCAAATTCTTAGGGAGCATCACATGTATCCATCACAAAGATGTTTTTCCATTCCCATTTGTTATTTTTCCATTGTTTTTCTATGTAAACACACATTAGATTGATGTATATGACCAGCCTAGTCTCACTGTTAATACGTAGGTATTAGTCTGTAATGTTTACAAGCACAAAACATACACTTTTGTGTTTTTATTGATGCTGAAACATACAATTTGGACATGTTTCAACATTTAAAGGGGTCATCGGATGCTAAGTACTCTTTTTCATGTTGTTTGAACATTAATGTGTGTTGGCAGTGTATGTACAAATCTACCCAATAATGATAAAAGTCCATGCAGTGGTTCTTAATTAATATGTAAAAATAATATCCCCTTTTTCAAATCGAGCCATTCTCAGATGGGCATCCGATGACGCCTTTAAAACGTAAAATTTGCTACAGATTTTTAGGTAAAAAGCATAAAAGATATTAAGATATTTGTATTAATGCATTTTATAATTTTATCAATAAATGCTTTAGATTTTAAGACCCCTTAACCTATTCCCAAACCTTAACCTACCCATTTTATAGTGAATATAAAAATCAAGGGAAATGACCATTTTAGTAACAATATAGCATTAAAAAGATATTTTTTAATAGTCGCCTTTATAGTCGCTAATCCCACTAGTCGCTAAGCCTGACTATAACTATTTCTATGCAGTATAAAAAAAAAAAAACATGACAGACAGATAAATGCTAAATATCGTAAAAAAGTTGTAAAACATCTTGAAGCACCAAGTCTTGAATTTGTAATGAGTGTTTT
>JAHKKF010411545.1:0-16327 GCA_019740295.1 Labeo calbasu | reverse complement strand
ATTCATATACATGACAGTGGCTCTCTTTAGGTCAGCAGCAGCACGAACGAAGATTTGAATGTTCACATCACACTGGTCGTACGCTGCACAGAAGAAAGGTTGAGGAATCAAACAGATGAATCATTGTAATTTAGGAACAGAATCACGTTGTTATTTGAATCGTGTTTGTGATCTTTAAAGATCTGTTAAATTAAAATGCTTTGTCATATTGGTGGTGACACATCTATTGCAACATGTTTAGCTTATCACAAATATTATTGTGACTTCTGATCACAAGTGTAGCCATACTTTGGAGTGCTATGAGCTTAGATTAGCAAGCAAGGCCCTGGCAGATCGCTAGGTCGAGTCCTCACAAATGAAAAAAAAAGGACCACATATAGGAATTGATAGGCGGAATCGAATTTTTAATTTTTTTAATTTTTAAGTATCCGATTCCTGACCTTAAGTATCCGATTCTGAAATCAGCATCGATTTTCGATACCCAACCCTAGACGGGATGGAGTATAAAAGGCCCAGAGCCCAAAATGGTCCCACCCCTTTGTAAACTGCACAAGGGGGGCAGAAAAAGTAGCGGCTCCACTGAGCAGAAGTCAAAGTTGTCTGTATAAGGAATCAGATTTGAGGGTGTGGAAATTGGTAAAAAAAAGAAAAAAATCAGAACGACAGTTTGAAAAATGTCTCACTGAAGTTCTCAACAAGCTCCCGTGCCAAGGTATGTTACAACAGAAGTTAAAATATCTAAACTTTTGGACACATGAAGAAGTATCACTTTCCCAAAGCCTTTTCCAAAGTCTATATCTTATTTGAAAGTCAATGGCTTGGCAGAAGTTTCACAAGTCCTAGCTTAAAGGGACAGTTCACCCAAAACACACCCTTATGTCATTCCAAACCCGTAAGACCTTTGTTTGTCTTCAGAACACAAACGTAGATATTTTTGATGAAATGCTCAGGACATCGTTAAAATATTCCATGTGCGTCAAAAACTGACACAGAGGAAAAGAAATAGTTGAATCAAGTTGTTATATTTGTTTTCTTTGTGCACAAAAAGTATTCTTGTAGCCTTATAACATGAACCACTGATGTCACATGGACTATTTTAACTGTGTCCTCACTACCTTTCTGGGACTATCTTAATTTGTGTTGTTCGAAAATGAACGAAGGTCTTACAGGTTTAGAAAGACATGAGGGTGAGTAAGTAATGACAGAATTCTCCTTTTTGGGTGAACTATTTCTTTAAGTGGCCAATTCTTGGGCAGAATAAGCTACACTGGACCAGACTTTTTACACTGGTAGTCAAAAGTCTGGTTATGTGAGCCTACATGTGACTTCTGTGATGAGGCTTGAGTTGCTCCTGGAATTGAATCTTCCCAACAAATTATATTATTGTGATGATGAAATTAAACTCATCTTTCCCTGGTTGGAAGGACCACCCTCTGCTCCTGTACAGGGCACAAGAGCATCAGCAGCTGTGGTAAAATGAGGCAGAGAGAGTGTGTGTGTGATTTGAGACAGTCTGGGTGAACAGCAGGAATGTCAGCAACCCTCAGGGTCACAGCACACATTTAACTGCTCCGCTCAGCACACACACTTCCATTTAATGGACCTTAATATTTCTAATCTATCACGTCATTCCCTGCTGACATTTCTCTCCTCTTTGTATTCCCTTCTCTCAGGAGAGCGAGGGAGAGAAAAATGAAAAAAAAAAAAGAAAGAAAAGGGCCGGAGTGGTGCTCCGCTCGCCTCTAGCCGTGCTAATTTGAATTGACATGATATTAAGGTTTAATTAGGGGCTAAATTCCACTGCATTAAAGATTTGGAGTTGGGTTTGGCCGTATTTAACAGCTTTGCTCAGCTCGCTGCGGCACAGTTCACATCCAAAGTGAAGCGTGGAAACGCTTTCTGACATCGTGGGTTGCCACCGGAAAGCAAGGGTGGGGGTGGTGGTGGGGCCGATAATAGATTAAAAGCTTGATTAAAATCCTATTACAACTCAAATGATATTTTGGGAATGTTCCGTTTCTCCTGGGACCACTGACAAGCAAGGTCGAGACTCATTAGAGGAAGAGCTGCATGTGCATTTAACAGAGATCCAGTGCTGGAGTATAATAATAAGCTCTTTAAAAAAAAAATGTGGTTAAAGCTCATGCTGAGACTGGGAAATGTGTTGAAGATGGTCTGACAAGTACGAAATTCATAGTTATTCATTAAGTACAGATGAGTAAGGTCAAGCTCTACAGCACCATAAAGGTGATCCATACAACTTGTGTATTGTATTCCAAGTAATCTGAAGTCATAAAACTGATTTTAGGGCCCTATGAGTTCCGCGATGCAGAAAACGCAGACGGAATCGCAAAACCAGGTCATAAAACGGAATTTACTGCGTAACGCGGAACGTCACAGAATTTTGGATGAATAAATCAAAACTGGGTCAGTACACAAATAAAAAACGCAATATGGACTCTGTGTCTGTGAATATTAAGCTGCAAATACACTATTTAAATATGAATCCTAAATGTTCTGTGTTTCTGTGTAAATGAATGGCACAGACACGCAGTTACGTTTACTACACACATACTGAAGAATGCCTTATGCTTGTGGTGTTTTCAGCCTCTGCTGCCTCTATATTTGAGGACATGAACATAATCTTTAAAACTCTAATATCTTCTGAAAGTCACTTCATGAGCATTTTACCATTTCTTTTAAGAAAAACAATTATTGTGATATCATATAAAAACAAAAACTTAAAAGTCTTTACAGCAACCTGACAAAATGAAACTAAAAAAAACATTTCACAGGGCCTTAAAATATAATTTTTGCTAAACTTTTAATAAACTGGTGTTAAATGATTTTAATTAATTAAACATGCTTTTTTTTATAAAATGTAATTTACCGTTAAAACAAAGCCTAGAAAAAGCTAAAAATAAATAAATAAGTTAATTAATTAATTGATTAAAATAATTAATTAAAAAAACAGAATCCAAAAAAAATGTATGGAGACAAGCACATGGGACAAGAAAATCATGATTTTGATTTGCAAGTAGAAGTAAGAAGTCAGTTAGCAGTTCCCTTATTACAGGTGCAGTCCCCATGGAGTAACCTTGCATCAAGTGTCTTCATCAAGGGTTCATAAAAAAGCCCATACTAGGTTCAGACCTACAGCCTTTGGCCTCCAGCCTGAATCTTTAACCACCAGTCTGAGAAACAGGAATAGGTGGGCTTGTCATCCAGAATTTGTGTGATCTGTCTCAAAGGAGACACCAGCTGTGATATTTCTTCAGTGAGAAACCCATTCTGACACATTCCCCAAGACAGCAGGTGTGTATCCCTCTGTCTGTCTGAAATCGAGCACACTGGCGATACTCTCATAAGCATCCTGACAGACAGATAGCGGCTCTGACAGGAAATGCCCTGCAGATCTAAGAGGAATGAGGCGGCAAACACCACGGGCTCTTGTGTACAGCGACACTCCTGTCATGTTTCATTTGTACTGCGCCACTCATTAGCATTTGCACCATCGTTAGATGATTAAGAGGTGACATTTCAGGCCCTTCCACTGCCCTTTTGAGTGCCAACATAAACAGTTACAGGTTCACAAATTTACAAATTTAAGTCAAGTTCTCTTTTGGTACCAAATACAAAGCCTGTGTGTCATTTGAGAGTTCTTTCAACTGGTCCAGTGCAGCCAATAATCACCAGACAATATCCATGATATGGGTATTGTTGGCACGAAATTCAAAACAAGATAGAATAGACTTCATGTGCCCATCTAGATATAGTCAGTTGTACGACACTTCGGCCTCAAGTTTACAGCTCTGGCAAACACTCCACTGTCTATAACCACCAGCATTCACTAGTTAGCTCTAAAAGTTCCACTCTTGAAAGTTTTCAACACTTACGCTGCTAAAAGCAGAAAAACAGTGGGCAAAGGCTTGAATGTTTCATCTAAGTGTCCATATGTTGTAATGCTGCGCTCATGGTGTGTCCTGATGCTCTGGGTTAGTGAAGTGAGACAGGCATATGTCAGCTGTACTGCACAACTGAGCTAAACTTCACTCACTATTAGAAACTGTACAGCAGTTTAAGAGCCTCAGTCTGCATAAAATAGACATACATCCTGTTGTTATGTATTCTAAGAGTAAAACATCTGTGTATACTCAAGACATCTTGTGTATACGAAAGACCATTCAGATGTACTCCACTGGTATGGGTGGTTTGAATCTAATCTGGTTTGAACAATGCTGTAGAAAAAGTATAGCCACAATAAAAAAATACAAATACTGTATTTGAAATTCACTGAAGAGTTAGTTCACCTGAAAGTGAAAATTCTATCATTTACTCACCCTTGTGGTATCAAACCCATATGACTTTTCATCCGACAGTCCCTCTACTGAAAGTCTATTCACTAAAGACCTGACTATGCAAAAAGTTAATAAAAACATGTTTTTTAACATCAAGCAAGCACCATATTTTGCGCTTCTGTTTACCGTATTTGATTTGATCTTTGTTTATACTTTGATCAATACTGAATAAAAGCCTCAATTGAATCATCCTATAAAGTAATTGTGTATCTAGAAAACTTGGGTTCATGAACTTTTTGGGATTGATGAACTATTTGAACAGTCAGTGTTTTGGGTAAATTTATTTTTAACAATAGATAAAAATCTCTTAGGTTTCATTAAAATATAAAAAACCCTGAATGATCATCTGAGTATTTATTTAGTTTTAGTTTAGTTTACGTGCTAGTAAAGCTTAGTTTAGAGGTTGACCGAAGTTTTGCCGATTAATCGGCACCAATACTTGATTGGCTGAACTATCGGTTATCTGCAAAAATCCATGCTGATAGTTTTTCCGGGTTGGGTCCGTTGCTGGAGCAGCTGAGAAGGTCGTCATTATACAGCAAAGTCCCTATAGCAGTGGTCTCAAACTCCTTCCTGGAGGGCCACAGCTCTGCACAGTTTAGTTCCAACCAGCTCCAACCTACACCTGCTTAATAGTTTCTAGTGATCCTGAAAACCTTGAATAGTTGGATTAGGTGTGTTTGATTAGGGTTGGAGTAAAACTGTGCAGAGCTGTGGCCCTCCAGGAATTGACTTTGAGACCAATGCCCTATAGTCCTTGTTATACAGCACAAGAGCATGTGCTGTTTGTTTAGACACCGACACTGCGCGCTGCACAGAGCAGGACACTTCAAAGGAAGATTTAAAACATCAACAACGTTGATTATGTCATTACTAAGTGATGAATTTGTTGACTAGATGCTGAATTAGTGGAGAAAGGACAGCAGTATACTTCTGCCCGTTTGGTGATCAAATAAAGTCTTGTAGACCGCCGCTTGAATTGAACGTGACACGTCCAGTGTGTGAGATACCGGATAGCTGCGAGTTCTTCTAGACACGGCGCTGCACTTTTGCCCATTGTATGACTAACATATTTTTATATTTTGATTAGACAACCACAAATGTTCTAGAATAGAAGCAGTTAAATTGTGAAAGAACACAATATCCATATGTATGTCATTTTAATACTGTGGCCTTTGTGTAGACATTTAAAGATGGTCATCTTTAGCTTGATTGATGATGTAATGGTAACACTTTACAATATGAGTCCACTTGTAACATTAAGATTGATAAAAGCTGTAGAATAGAAGTATTGTTTCTCGTTAGAGTGTGTTAATTTCAGCATTTACTGATATGTTTAGTTTAGTTGCTTTTGTTAACATTAATGAACAAATGAACTGTAACGATCAATATATAATTAATATTAATATTTTTACTCATTTACAAAGTACGGTTCAGTAAGCTACTTTTTTTTTTTTTAATAGTAGATCACTATTTATTTTCCGTTAAGTATCCATTTTAAAAACTATCGGTCAATTAAACGGTATCGGCCAGTGTGGTCCAACCTAGTTATCGGTATTGGGCAAAATTCACTATCGGTCAACCTCTACTATTTATGTGTGATTATTTGTGAAACAAATTTATTTTAGTGTAAATAGTTTATCTTAAAAAACAAAAAAACAAGCAGTTTTTTCAGTGTATCCATCCATCAGTGTATAGTAAGAGAATAGTCAAAAGACATATTTTGAGTAATAAAATGTTCAGTGATTTGTAGAGCTTAAATAGAAATGTTGATTTGGTGACACTTTATTTTCCAGTTCTCACTATTAACCAACCATTACCTGCACGTTTTGCCTCAATAAACTCATATTTTGCTACTTACTAATAGTAAGGTAGTTGTTAAGTTTAGGTATTCGGTAGGATTAGGGATGTAGAATATGGTCATGCTGAATATATGCTACTATTCTTTTAGAAATATAATAGACTGAGAATAGAACAGAATATATAATTTTTTTATAAATATAAATACTAGTAAACAGCCAATACGTTACTAAGCATGCTAAAACTAGTAATAGTGAGAATTGGTCCCAAAAGTGTTACTGCCGTAGCTTTTCTGGAAATTGTTAATAAACCAAAAAGGATCTGCATTTATCACAGCAAATTTTCATTGTTTTTTGTTAAAGTTAATCACACTGATCAATTGATACTGTCGAAATAATGTTCCAGTTTCATCAAAATTTCTACAAATGTTGAAAAAGGACCAAAAATTTCATAGGGTGTACTTGAATTTTCAGGAACACCCTTTAAAGAAAATATGGTTTATGAACACATTTTTGAAAAACAGCTCAATATTACAAATATACATAAAAGTTGTATCTTAGTGTTCCACCATTTCCTTTCCTTCATATTTTTTTATGAAATCCAAGAGCTTTCTGACCCAGCATAGACGGCATCACAACCAAGTTCAAGGTCCAGAAAGGAAGTAAGGACATCGATTAAACAGTCCATGTGACATTAGTGGTTCAACCTTAATGTTATGAAATTATGAGAGAATACTTTTTGTGTGTAAAGAAAACAAAAAGAATGACTTTATTCAACATTTTCTTCTCTTCCGTGTCAGTCTTCAATGCACGTTCACTGACAGGGAATAGAAAAAAAACAATTAAATGAAGTTGTTGTTGTTGTTTTCTTCGTGCTAACAAGTATTTTTTGTAGCTTCATAACATTAAAATTGAACTACTGATGTCAGATGGACTAATTTATCACTGTCCTCACTACCTTTCTGGCCCTTGAACGTGGTAGTACCATCAGGGTGAGCAATTAATGACAGAATTATCATTTTTGGTGAACTCTTTAATGTGTGTATATGTGCATATATGTCTGTGTAGTCATATACTAGTGAAGGAAATTAAGGAAAGTGAGGTGAACAGGAAATCAGAAGGATAGGAAGTCTGAATGACAGCAAGTCCAGGTTGTGTGTTTGAGTGTGTGTGTGTGAGAGAGAGAGAGAGAGAGAAAGTTAGTCTAGCATGACTCCTGTATGCATGGACCCACAGACACGCTCAGCATGAATGAATAAAAAACCCAGCCTGTGCGAAGGTGTGTAAGTGTGTGTGTCTGGTCTTTAGGAGGTCCTCAGCTCCTGCCAGGAGCGCTGCAGAGCTCATTCATCTTACGGTCCCAGTGCAGCAGAGCATTCACTCCCACTGACAGCACAACACCCTCTCTCTGTCTCTCATGCGTGACTCAATCAACCCACACACACACACCGCACTGTACGCCACTCATTACAACCAACAGCTGTCTTTACATCCCATACACACACACATATCTGCATGCAGAAATGCTTATACACGCTGCTATTTCCTGTCAAACTTCTCAGTCATTAAGCCTTTTGGTGCATTTCGAAGTCAAACTTTCCATGTCAGGTGTTACATAGTCTGAAGAGAATGTTGCGTTTGCCAAAGCAAAACTCACCATCAACATGCCAGGGTGGTTATCAGGACATTGTTAATTGTTAGCTAAGGTGTTCAGAGAGTTTTCTAGCATGTTGCTATTTAGTTTTTAGGTTGGCATAGTGGCATACATTTTCCCCAGATAAGATTTTATTTTTTCTTTTATTCTGTTTTGATGGTTTATTTACATTTTAATAATCAAGGAAAAGGTCTAATCAATTGAATTCAAACACTTTAACAATTTAATAACTTGTTACTGCATGCTTTATGGGTTTAGAATGACATGAGTGATGACAATTTTCATTTTGGGTGAACTATACTTTTATTAACTACATGCTTTCTGTATAACTACACAAAATCATTATTTTTTGAAGTTGTAAATAAAACAGATTATTGGAGTACATTATCAGTCGTTCTACCCCAGCGTTTCTTTGTGATTATTTGTGAAATTTAACCATTTCAAAGTAAAAATTATTTTCAAGTAAATCCACTAATTTATTAAAATTGTAACAATAACAGGGCTCTAAGAAGGGTTTTATTTATTTAGTTATTTGTTTGTTTGTTTGTTTTCAAAAATTAAGTCATCGGTTTTAACTTTTCTGAATTTTTGAATTAATACAATTTATTCATTTAATTATATTATATTATTTAATATTTATATTATAATATAATATATTTATATTATTTAATTATAAAATTTAATTATCAATAATTGGTGGTAAAGAGTAAAAAAAGAATGCACACAACTTTTAATTACCAATTTCAAATTAAATTTGAACAATTCCAAAGTACTTTACTTTGAAAAGAAAGTGTGATATTGTGATATCCTTACATACTTTTTAACTGTAATATTATTATTGTAATTATTACTTTGAGAAGTACATCAATTACAATACATTATATTTCTGTCAAAATTTTTTCAATGAAACCAAAGATAAAACTGCACTGTTCATTCACACAGAACATTTTTAAATAACCGTCTAAACAGCATTCAAATTTTGCCAAATTATGTGACATTTCACATTATACAGTAAAAATGCATTTTTTATCAATTTTATTTTCCTTTTTATAATTCTGCAATTCTGCCTGCATTTTCAGCTTTGTGTAAAACATAAAGCCATAGAGTTTTTTCATTTCATCACCTGCCAGGCAAAAGTTGCAAACTTGATCACTTGGAAAAGCAACTGGACACTTTTCTTCAATATGCTGTAAGATTTGAGGTATAATTCACATCTGAAGTACTAAATGTTGGAATAATAAAGATGCCACTGAAACTCAATATTTTCCTAAAGTGACTGTTTCAGACATTTCTACATTTTGCCACTCCAATATGAAAAAAAACCTGAGAAAATCAGATACACAGGTGTCTGTGTTGAGTGTCGCTCAGGGCTTAGTGACGAGTGAATTCAGCGGCTCAACACAATTAGCTGCGTCTCATCAACTCTGCGTCTCATAACCCGACAGCACTGAAATCAATCTGATACTCCACTCACATACACAAGTTCTTCACATATACAAAACTAGAGAAAAGGGAGTTTGCCTTATGATTTTTGGTGTTTAATTGTTGTTAAGTAAAACCCTTTTCATTTACACTGTACTGCTCACTTACATAAGCAAAACGGTAAAAAGAACAAAAAAAAAAAAAAAATCTTTAAAAAAAAGTTTAATATTTAATTCACTACAAAAACTTAACAAAAAGAAAAAAAGAATAAAATTATTGGAAGATACATTGATATATACATTTTTGGAATAAAACAATTAAGTCTGTTGTAGACAGTATTATTTCAGTGTCTTTCAGATAAAGTTTTAGTCATTCTGTTGTGGGTTTTCACCATTTTACATATATATATATATATATATATATATATATATATATATATATATGTGGGCTGGCAAACGATTAATCGTGACTAATCACATACAAAAAAAAGTTTGAGTTTGCCTAATATATGTGTGTGTAATTATAATGTGTACATATATATATATTAATACAAGCACATTCATGCATATATGTAAGAGAAATATGTTATTTATGTATTGTACCAAATATTTCCTTTTACATATAAAATAAATTCTACAAAAATGAAAAAGACCAATACTTGTAAATATTTCTTAAATATATACATAAATGTGCTTGTACTTATATATACATAATTATTACACACAGTACACACATATATTACGCAAACTCAAACTTTTATTTTGTATGTGATTAATCGTTTGCCAGCCCTAATATATATATATATATATATATATATACACACACACACATATACATACAAACTTTTTTTTAGTTCTTTTAATTCAGAATTTTACATTTTAGCTATTTTTTACATGAAGGTAGAACAAATTAAAATGAGAAACAACGATTAACTATCTGAAGTAAATATTATGATAATTTCCATACTGTAAATCTTGAAATAGTTTGTTCTTTAGCTCAGCTCAGTTTTTAAAAATGTATTCAGAAAAATGCATTTTTCTAACAGATTTACTAAAACAGTAATACTGAAACATTAAAGACATTCAATAATGAGCAGAAACAAATGATGAAGACATGCTAAAATAAAGTTAATAAAACCTTTAAAATGCATTCAGGTTTAACACTGTCAGAAGTTCCTTTCTGAGTATGTTTGTGGAGTAATATAATTCTCTAATTTCTCAATTATCATACACTATTGCTTAAATATGACTGCTTTGAGCAATTAACGAACTAGATGAATTGTGTGTGGTTACAAATGATCCACAGCGATCTCCGTCAGAAACATACGAGAGCCGAACGAAGAATCAGCGAGTGGAGATATCAGAGAGCCTCACGTCAGTCTGAATGAGAGTGAAGGACAGTAATTGACTTTGCACGGAGCCGCTGACAGTGGGAAGCGTGCAGCAGTACGGCGGCTAATCTCATTACGCTGATTGTCTATTTGAGAGCATTACACTGGGATCTGACGGAATTATACATGTTGGGCTTGAACATAATGAGCGGCGTGTAATCCCTGGTAATCAAAGACTGCAGTGCCTCCTCATTCCAGCTTTAACCAGCAATAACCACCACGCAACTGATTTCATACAGCACCAAAACACAGCTCACACTGCAGCTGGTCACATATTACCGAAACGAGAAGGACTGCTGTGGGAAAACCGAGGACAAACAGAGAGAACGCTGAAAATAAACGATACACAGCGAGACAGCAAAGGGTTCGCTTTATCTGGGCTTGAGGTAATTTATGTGAATGAAATTAAAGTGTGAGAAATAAGTGTTAAGAAATGAGTTATTACTGTAAGTGCTGTCAATGCACTGCCATCTTGTGGTCAGAGTGAATAAAAAGAGACACTTAAGGCTGAAGGTACTGAAGGCATTTCATAAAATAATTCAATTAATGTCAACGTCATTTATCAACTAAATAAATTTCTAAACTATACATTTTGAATATTTGGCTTAATTTGGGTGTTCCAAGGAAGAAAGCAGGCCATATTTTCAAATATTTTCTACAATCACTCAGAGTACCTTAGCAACCACATAGCAACACCTTAAAAACCATCCACAATATCTGCCATATCTGTACTGCCATATAAACAATATAACTATATAGTCATTTTAGTGCTTAAATTTAAACTTATTTTATTTTGGTTAGGTGCCAAGGCAACATTTTTTTTTCAAGCTTTTTTACCTACTATTTCATTTTAATTCAGCTTTATTGAAACAATTTTTAATAGTTTTAGTTAGAAATACTGTCATTTGAATAGTTCAGTTTTAATATGTCATTTTAAAAGTACAGATTTCTATTCAGCCTTCATTTAATATTTCAGTTTTAGTAATTTTAGCATTTCAACTTAAACTTTTTATTTCAGTTAACTGTCATTTCTAACATTTTAATTTGTTATTATTATTATTATTATTATTCATCTATTATTTCATTTCATTTTATTATTTCAGTAACAAAAATAATTTTATTTGTTTTAGTTAACAAAAACACTGGTATTTATCAGCCATAATTATTTCTTCCCACTCATGTATTTAATATTTTGCATTATGTGATTCAGAATACATTTTGTTGTTTCTACTGGATTTGTTAAAATGTCGCTTTCAAAATCACAGGCCACAGCCTCTCACTAAAAATATATTGTCTGGCACAAAACTGTTGAGAGATTTTGTCCCTTATATTCTTGCTTTAGTGATGCAACATCAAAAATGTCATGCCACACCGAATTCTGGAGTTATGACAATAAAGTATTTTGGCTTTCTAGCAAAATGTCAGGCAGTAAGTTGGCAGATGGCCGACAGTCACTGATCGTGACTTCAAAAGAGCTTTTGCATCACTTTGATTTCATTTTTACGCTCATTTGGCACCAATTTTTACTTCCATTTGGCGCTTGGCAAGTGTTAATTTTGTATCATATTTTATGTAAACAGTCAAACGTCTGGCATGTCAGACTACAGATCATGTGACTTACTCAGTGTGGCCCTGGAAGACGTTCACTGAGTGGATGGAGGGATCTCTGAAGTCCCACAGGCGGAAGGTGGTGTCTCTGGATGAGGTCACCACCAGACGCTGGGTGGGATGAGTACAGCAGTGGGTCAACTCTTGATCGTGACCTGCAAACACATCACGCGCACGTGTAAAACAGAGCTATGTGACCCTAAAACCCTGGCAAAGGAAACCAAGAAAGCCACAAAAGCAAACCTAATAGCAGTCGGAAAGAGCAGTGGCTTGTTTACCTGTGAGGGTGTGCACCAGCTCTGAGGTTTCTACATCATAGAGGTTGGCGGCTCTATCCCAGGATGCAGTGACCACCTGCTTTCCTCCCACCAGCCAATCAGCTGCAATCACCACCCCCTGATGGCTCTTCAAGGTCGTTGTGGCGACACGGATAGTGGGGCATTCATTGGGCCCATCTGCCTCCCCGTCAGCCTCGTCTTTATCAGAGAAGTCCACGTCATCATCCAGCGAGGCCTGATTCACAGAGGAAATAGGAACCATGAAATAAAGGCATGTTAAAAACTATAATAAAAAAATGATTGAATAAATAAAATATGTTCGTATAATAAAATGTTTACTGAATATATACTAGCTATACATTTTCATTTCAGCTAGTAAAATGAAAATACAAAAATATCTTATTGGTTTTTTGGTTAAAGTAAACACTTGGTTTGGAGGATGGACTTCTTTCACTCGCTCATTATTATTATTATTTTTTTTTTTATGGTAGTGTAGCTTTAAGTACACAAAAATGGGAGCATAACAGGAAAAAAATATCAGGGTAAAAAATTAAAAGCATATTTCAGAATAAAAAAAATATTTAGTGTAGAGAAAAACGTAAATAAGCAATATATATATTAAATATATATATATATATATATATATATATACACCCACTATATATAGCAATATATAAAAAAATATTATATATATATAAAATATTAAAAAAAAAAAAACACATTTTTTATTCAAATAACATGGTGGATAGAAACTGCAAATGACATTAATTTTCAATAATCATACACTTTTGTATTAGGTGAGATTCTGGAGGAGCATCATTATATAAAAAGGAGAGAAATATGACGGTGTGTGAGCGTGTGTGTGTTTAACACTCACACTGATGTCTGCTGGGGGCTGGGGAAGCGGCAGCTGTACCATGTAACGCCAGATGTGTGCCGTCTGGTCCCCGGACGCTGTCAGGAAACAGACAAAACAAACACAGATGGAGCATTATATAAAAAAAGGACAGTCATCTATCAAATCACATTTAAAAGCATCTGACAGGTGGGGGGAGAGATACAAATAGAGATATGAAAAAATATTTATTATTCAGTCTTATGGAAAAATAAATATTAAAAGGCAATATAGCCTTCAGTCATGGGAAAAATAAATCATCATTAACAGCTTTATAAGAAGAGATGCAACTCCTGCATCAGCAAATGCTCACATACATGCAGTTTTTAATGTGTAGTAAAAGGTTATAACCACTGGACGGCGCCATCATGCATTAGCAACAACTTATTTAATGGAAATTACCATATTTGCTTTTTGTAGTAATGACCCTGATATAATAATATGCAATTAATGATGCATAATATTCTCAAAATTAGTGATGCACCAACAGTTTTAAAATAATGGAAAAATCAACACGAAATATTAATTGTATTCAATAATTAAAATAAATAAATAAAATGTAAATTGTATATTAAACATGAAACTTTTAAAATTATATTTTAAATTTTTGGTTTCTACTCCAATTGGAGGTTGAAAATAATTTAAAATATATCTCTTTAATAAATCAGTGTTTAAAATAATTTATTTAAAATATTGTTTTCATGACACATTTATTCAGTTTTTCATTAAAGACAACATCACCAGCTTTAAGTGCAAATATAAAGAATATGTAATGTAATAAGTTTATGGTCAATGAATGGCTTTCATGAGGTAAATGTGACATTGTTTACAAGCTGTTTTATTGACATCTTTTCACGGGCGACACACTCTGATATATACATTTCTGTAAGTACCATTTCTTTCATCATATTTTCAGATGTTCATTCATATTTATTTCCTACTGTAACTAGTAAGAAAAGAGAAAGAGCTGATCAGTTCACTCACCACTTGAACTGAAATGGCTAAAGGGAGTGTCAAAGGCACATTTATTGTTTTAACTGCATTATGATACTAACAGAATTTGAAAGTTGAGACTTTGTTTCTTATCAAAAGTAACAAAGCTTACTGTGATTATTGTATGGTGGGTGCAATACAAGTAATTTTGTTCACTTATCAACTGAAAACAGCGAACACTAAAAGATCACGGTTCATTAAAAATATTAAATATATATTTTTATTATATTTCACATGGAAATGTGTAAAACCCATTGAATGTATTGTTGTATACCTGTAAGTGCCATCTGCTCTGTGGGGTGGAACTTAATGGAGTTGACTGCAAGAATACAAAACAACAAATGTTCATTATGAACAACGCATGTTAAACAATGTTTAACACTAACCAGCACCACAGCATATCAAATCTGAAGATACCAATCTCCAAATAAAAGTTCACAAAATTAACACAAATATTCACTCATAAACATAATGTGAAAAGAGCTTCACACCTGATCCAGCATGACCGGCATATTTTAGCAGGCACTTTCCAGTCTCAATACTCCACAGCATGGAACAGTGATCTACACAATAAAGAATGACAGGAATAAACCATCACAGAAATAAATGACATTTTAAAATATATTCAATGGAAAAACGTTATTTTAAATTGTAATATTTCACAATATTACGGTTTTTACAAATAAATTCAGCCTTGGAGAACATACTGAACATAAGAGAGCATAAGAGGTGAACAAAGTAAGAGTTTTAAGCAGCAGTGTATTAGCGTTGCAACTTGAGCAATACTGTTAAAATTTAAGGCATATCTAAATACAATTTAAAAAATTGTGATTTTTATCAGCAATAAACATTAAATAAACATTTAAACGGTACTGTATTTGTTCAGCACACACGTGCACCAAACCGAAAGACCCACACCAATATGTTTCGGTACGAATATGTGTAGCGTTACACTTTACGCTATTACATGATATGATATGATATGATATGATATGATATTATAATTAGTGGTGTCAATCAATAAAAAAAACTAATTATTCGCACATTTTTTCTCAAATTAATCACGATTAATCGCGATTAATCCCACCTAACATTACAAATTTTAATTATACATTTATATTGAAATATTCACATTCAATCTTCAAATGAATGTAGAAACAACATAAAGGAAGTATATTTTTGATATTTGTTAAATGACATCTTTTTTTATGACTGAAGCCAAGTATCACTAATTCCAACTGATCCCTCTATGAAATTTTTTCCTAACATTAAACCATTGACTACAGCCATTCAACATTATAATTGAGAGCTTTCAATTTAACATTTATTAGACTTGTAATTTAAGTAAACTTAAAACAATCTTCACATACAACCATTATAATAACTGTCATATAGCTACCTGTGCTCTTCAGCAAGAAAATATAGCCAAATTAAATAGAAGTTAAATCAAACACTAAAATCTAAATGAAATAAAAGATAAAGCTTAAAACTACAGAAGTTATTGATTTCCCCTTTTTTAAATTTGTTCTTTGATTGACAGACATCACAGCAGCTGGTTATTAGGATATTTTGGCTGCTGTTACTTTAAAAGCTGTCGCTGCTAAACATGAAGCGGATCTGACACGGCTTCAGATCTGACTCTAAATAATAAACACTTATATGTACCATTTTAAAGCAGATTTAGTCACCTTTTTGGTAACTTCATGGCTTAAAGGGGTCATTGGATGCTAAGTTCACTTTTTCATGTTGTTTGAACATTAGTGTGTGTTGGCAGTGTATGTACAAATCTATCCTAAAACGATAAAAATCCATGCAGTGGTTTTTAATTAATATGTAAAAATAATATCCCCTTTTTCAAATCGAGCCGTTCTCAGATGCCTGTCGGTGTGGCGTCACACCGACAGAGGCCGCTCCCACGATAGTTGATTGA
>JAHKKF010411364.1:0-23487 GCA_019740295.1 Labeo calbasu | reverse complement strand
ATTTTTAATCTTTTCTTATGTTGTTTATAGGATGAGCTGATTTTTGATAGTTCTCTGTCTATTTTTGTGTATTCAAATGCACTCATTGATGTCTGACTTTACATAATGCATCTTCGTAAGCCAAGTTTGAATGTCAGATCTAATTTTCACAGCTCTTGACTACACCAGGGTGCACAGCCGAACAACCCATTGAACAGACTGTACTCGTATGTAACCCTCACAGGCTTGTTTTCATTCACACTGTTTCAATGCGGCATCTACCCTGACTAAAGTCTATTGAAGAAAGAGTCAAATGAGTTTTGAGAAAATGACAGAACTGGGCAAACTATTCTGTGAATGGCTGATAATCTGGGCAGCTACAACACAACGATTGCAGGTTTATGTCCAACTAAGGGTGACAAAGGAAGTGGGTCACCGTCTTTCCCAATCATCATTGTGGCTTGGAGCAAGGCACTTAGCTAGCTCCAGGGGAATTGAAAGTCCTGTCAATTATGGTACTGTAGGTCTGTTTGGAAGGATAAAAGAGCACAGCAGGAGGAAGAAATAAATAGATATTGACCATAAATGACCATAATATTGTAAGTGGTTGAGAGATTTCCTAATCCTAGGAGAACTCAATAGAACTGAGAACAATGAACAGGTTAAAGGTCAACCAGAGGTCAGTTATCATCCACATTTTTTTGAATTGTCATTTCTAGATGAGGTCAAAGGTTAAGTCCTTTTTCTTTTTACAAGCTGACCCAGGAACTGCACACATGACAGTTGAGCCATAGTTTTTTATAGTCTTTCTAATAGAACTTTAGGCAATAAAATGTTTTGTTTATGTGTAAAATATAAGTTTAATGTTTTTGAAACTTCTTATGCTCCCCAAGGCTGCATTTATTAGTACAATTTAAAATAACTGTTTGGGTTTTTTTCTATTTTAATTTATTTTAAAGTGGAATTTATTCCTGTGATGGCAAAGCTGAATTTTCAGCAGCCATTATTCTAGTCTTCAGTTCCACCCGATCCTTCAAAAATCATTCTATGCTACTTTGATTGCTCAAGAAACATTTATTTCATCAGTGTTTGGAATTGTAATTTTTTTTTATTTTTCTAACTTTGTAGATGTCTTTGCTGTCACTTTTTTAAATAGAAGTACTCATTTAAAAAAAATATATTTTTTGAATGATAGATGAATCTCACATTCTCTCGAATCTTCCCGTTGACTGTTTCTGGACATACAGTGAGGTCCAAAACTCTGACACCACTTTGGAAATCTGAGACTTAAATCTGAGAGTTTTAGTTCACTTCAGAATTAAAATTTCCTGATAATGACCCCCATGTCATCCAAAATCTTCATGTCTTTCTTTCTTCAGGCGGAAAGAAATTAAGATTTTTGAGGAAATCATTCCAGGATTTTTCCCCATATAGTGGACTTTAATGGTGGCCAATGGATTGAAGGTCCAAATTGCAGTTTCAGTGCAGCTTCAAAGGGCTCTATGGGATCCCAGCCGAGGAATTAGTCTTATCTAGCAAAACAACTGATCATTTTCTAAAAAAATAAACATATATATACTTTTTTACCACAAATGCTCATCTTGCACAATCTCAACCTCACGCTTTACATAGTCACATTGGAAGGGTCACGTGTGACGTAGGCGGAAGTATCGGCCCACGTGCAAAAAAAGCCAAACGCCCTTTACAAAAAGAAGTACTAACCACGTGTGACCTTTTCAATGTGATTATAATGCGTGAAGTCACGCATGCACATCGCAGAGCTAGTGCAGGACAAGCATTTGTGGTTGAAACATTTATAATTTTTATTTTTAGAAAATGATTGATCGTTTCGCTAGATAAGACCTTTATTCCTCAGCTGGGATTTGGTAGAGCCCTTTGAAGCTGCATTGAAACTGCAGTTTGGACCTTCAACCCACTGATCCTCATTGAAGTCCACTATATGTAGAAAAATCCTGAAATGTTTTCTTCAAAAACTTTAATTTCTTTTTCAGTTGTCATTTTGTTCATAGAATAGAATACCTTTTATTGTCATCTTCAATTCACACTCATAAAAAACGCACATTTCAATAAATAAATATGCACAAAAAAAACTAAAAGACCAATGTTAAAGTGACTTGTGCATTTCACTGCAATAATGTGACACATGTATTTAATTTGTAATGAAAAAAATGCATTAGAAAATGTGAAAATCTGTATGTGTGTTGAACTCTATGCGATTTTTATTGGAGAATCATTAAAATTCTACAATAGACAGATTCAGGAAACTGTGTAAGCAGAAAGCTTTGATCTCGGATGCAGAGTTACAAATTGAGATTTTCGTTTGAAGCATAACAGATTCTGCTCGCTCAATGCCCTTGTCGAATGAAAAACGACTGTGGTTTGTTGTGTGTCACCGCGGGTATTTATGATTACAAACCCATCTGCAATAGAGGATAAGTAACTAAACGGAGCTATTTCAATTTACATCTTGTTATTATTTTTTGTCAGCAAAAAAACAGTTGTGTATATCTTTCTCCTCTCTCTCTCTCTCTCTCTCTCTCTCTCTCTCTCTCTCTCTCTCTCTCTCTCTCTAAGTCATCTGTCATGCCTATATGCTCTGATTAAACTGCACACACACTTCATCTTACATACATACAGCCTCAGTGGCTCATTTTGTAGAAAAGAGCAAAATGAAGGAGAGATGTGGCGTATTGTAAGAACAGATGGAGGAATGAGTGGAGGATAATTGTGGCCTCTGTAACCAAGCGGAAAAGAGAAGCAGTTTGGCCTAACGAAACACACACACATTTACAGCGTGTTTCTTACTGCTCATCACAGCTGTTTGAGAATCTTTGGCGTTTAGAAGGCATTTAGTTAGAATATAGCATAAATGAGCATTAGGGACGTAGGATGTCAAATATTAATGATATTGGCAACAATTTTGCTGGTGATATAAGATGAATGTGATGAATTTTGAATATCGGTGTTTTTTTTGTTTGTTTTTTTGCCTGTTAAAGAATTAGCTTCACGATTTTGTATTGTGACTTTTGAGTATGAGAGCTTTAGAGATTTTTTTAATAGTCTTTAATATCTAGCAGGCTTTTGTTATATCACAGCCAAGACATTTGTCATTTTCATTTTGCATGGATAGCTGGATGAAAATCTGTGATGTGTAGGATTATCATTAAAATTCATCATTAATATTAATGATATAATTGAGTCTCAAAAACTGATAGAGGTGGAGGTGATTCATTTCTATGAATCAGTTCAAACTGTCAATTTCAATGATTCACTGCAATGAAATATGATTTAACCATTTGTTGCTCAAAAATGTCGCAATTTTCATGTATTAATGTTTTAGTAAAAATATGTGGGAATATTGTTCTTTATTACTATAAAAATCGATACTGCTTCACATTAATGGTAAACTATCATTCATTTGTTTATTTTGTAAAAAAAAAATTGTTTATATTAACTAGATTTTTATGGTTTTTAGTCATATTAAGCGTTTTAAATTTACTAAAATGGCTGTTTGGCTAAAATAATGGTTCTTTTCATCATCCTTTTTAGATATTTCAGAGAAAATATTAAGATTAAATAGAAATATTAAGAAATTAAGGTACATCAAATGTTATCAGATATGATTTAGATTTATTTTAAAGTGCTAATAAGATTTATTAACCACCCTCAAATCTTAGATGCCTTAATGTAACTAAACAAGACGGCTAACAAATGTTGCTAAAACATTACATTGTATTTATCAAGCGGACTAACAAGCTAGTTTTGAATTAATTAGTCACAGTAAGAAAAAAAAAAGCCAATCCTCGACAAACCTGACAGATGGCACGGTTACATGCTCAGCGTGTGGCTGTAGCATTTCAGGTTTGATAGGAAACAGTCTGTGAGAGTGCAGTTGTTCCACGCGCCCCCACAACCAGCTGTCAGAGCTAATTCTCATTCAGACTGGACGGTGGAGGTGAGGAGGTGAATTCACCGCTCGCTGCATCCAAGTGGGATAAGTGCAGTGTTTTTTTCTGTCCGCGAAGCATAATGTTTGTGAATTTGAACATATTCTGCCCCTGAAAAGGGGCTTTATGTCTGCATGTAGCTGTCATGTGGGCAGTGGGATTGTGGGCTGCATACAGTTCGCACACTTTTGATACTGTATACTGTGTAAGATTATGATTAGTGTGTCTTAAATTATGTGAAAAATACCTGATTTTGTGAATTGAAATTTTAAGAAATGGATTTGTGTGCTGTTTGGGCTAATATTAGCCATAATTCTGTGTGCTTTGAGAAAGAAGACATTCGTAATGCTACTTTTACAACTTTTTAAATGGTAAAACAAACATATGTTGCAAAGTTTGGGGTCAGAAATTTTTTAATAACTAAAAAAAAAAAAAGAAAACATCTCTTATGTTCAGCAAGGCTGCTTGTATTGATAAAAAATTATAGAAACCATAATACTGTGAAATATCATTGCACTTTGAAATAACTGTTTTCAGACTTGTCTTTAATATATTTTAAAATGTAATTTATTTAGTGATGGCAAAGCTGAATTTGCAGCAGATATTACTCTAGTCTTAAGTGTCACATATTCCTTCAGAAATCATTCTAAGAAACATTTCTTGTTATTATCAATGTTAAAAACTGCTCAGCTGCTTAATGTTTTATAAATACTGTTAATTTCATGCATCTTTGGTAAATAAAAATATTATTAAAAAAAACCTTACAAACCTTTGAAATGTAGTATATGTAATAAATATACACTACCAGTCAAAAGTTTTTGAACAGTAAGCTTTTTAATGTTTTTAAAGAAGTCTCTTTTGCTCACCAAGCCTGCATTTATTTGATCCAAAGTACAGCAAAAACAGTAAAATATATTTTAAAATTTATTGATTTCAAAGCTGAGTCATTACTCCAGTCACATCATGATCCTTCAGAAATCATTCTAATATTTTGATTTGCTGCTCAAAAATATGTATTATTATTATTATTATTATTATTATCATTATTATTATTAGGTTGAAAACAGCAGAGTAGAATTTTTTTCAGATTTTTTTTTTTTTCACTTTTTTTAATAAGATTAATAAATAATCATTAAACATTAAACATTTTTTAAATTGCCTATTAATAAATTTTTCCCTTTTGATTACTGCCGATGCCTCTAGTAATTCCATGTCTGATTTTTAATTTTGGCTATATTTTAAGCCAGCCACATAGTAATTTTTAAATAAAACTGCCTAGAAGGTTGGGGTAAACATTTAATTAAATAAAACTTGTTGATTTATTTAGCTCAGTGTTAACACTTGCTTGCAAAAGCACATAGTATGCAACAAATGAGGTATGAAAATGTAATTTCATGATGTGGTCCTATTTCGCAATACTATTGAAATTACTCAAAAATACTTAAAATACTCAAGTACTTTCCCATCCCCAGCAAACTAGTACAGCGCACTGAAGGTATCCGGTTTAGGATGCAGCCGTGTTCTTGGGTGGACGTGAGGTGGTAGTGACAGCAGTGTGGACAGAAGCAGAAACTAATGAGTCCTCAAGGATGTTTGACTGAGGACAGTAAGATGGACAGAGTGAGACACTAATCAGTCCTAAAGGGTTTGGGTGCCAAAAACAGTATTCTCACGCATGGACTATAAACACACAGCTGGGCTTATAGTAAGTAAGGGGAACATTTCCACTGCTGGAAAGCTGACCGGTGCCATCTGTCAGTCATCTCAGAGAGTAGTTTAACTTGGACACACTCACTTCACTACTCTTTATCTCACCCTTTGCCATTTTTCATTCATTTGAAGTGTTTAGTTGCTGATTTTGTTTTGTTTTGACCACGCGGATGGTTGCTGTGACGATGGCTGGCATGTGTTTTAGTACGTCCTGTCATTTTGGGGTGTTTAAGAACTACATCCATGTTTGTGTATCTGTATGTGTGTTCTGGTGTCTGCTCATGAAGAGTCTGAGTTTAGAGTACAAGCATAAAAAAACAGACGCCTTTCTCCTTTGAATGTCTCCTGAATACACGTCATATTACATGTTCTATAGGTTACACACACGCTAATGTCAAATGTAGCCTAGTGTGATATATGTGCCCCAAATGGTTTCTGGAAGATTGATTGGACCTTTAATGGAGCTGTATAGAAAAGTCCCAAACAGCTTCAGAGGTTTCATTTTCCTGCAGAGCACCTTCTTTTTACCTTTATTCCTTCTTTCTTCTTTTCTGCTTCTTTGAAAGCCTGCTCCTGTGAAGCCTTCTACCTCCTACGGTTATTACAGTACCTCGCTCCTTCTATTTCTTTCTCTCTCTCATCCATATTTTGGCTTATTCCATGGGCTGGAAAACAGGTGTTGAATAGAGTGTCATAGGTCATGAATTACTCGACTCCTAGAAATTTCTGGAGCTGTCATTCATTCTGCATAGAGAGAGAGAAGATGCATCAGACGCCTGACACTCGTGTTGATCACTGCAATTTGACCTTTAAAATGGAGGTTTTGTATGGCACAAAGACAGTCATTTAGGAGCTGGATGGAGGTGGTCGTTACGTAATCAATATTTCAATCTTTTCATTTATCGAACAATAGTCCATCCTTGACCCATCAGCATCTTTGAACCCAGAGAAGTAATTTGAAGAAAAAAGCGCTTATATTGATTTCTTGTTTTTTGTTTTGTTTTGTTTTTGTTTTTTTGTTGAAGTCAAAAGTTTAAATACACCTTGCAGAATCTGCAAAAAGTTAATTATTTTACCAAAATAAGAGGTATCATACAAAATGCATGTTTTTTTTTTTTATTTAGTACTGACCTGAATAAGATTTTACACATAAAAGATGTTTACATGTAGTCCACAAGAGAAAATATTTGAAATTATAAAAATGACCCCATTCAAAAGTTTACATACACTTGATTCTTAATGCTGTGTTGCTACCTGAATGATCCACAGCTGTTGACACAATGACTGTATGATTTTAAGATCCATCTTTTCACACTGAGGACAACTGAGAGACTCGTATACAACTTTTACAGCAGGTCCAAACACTCATTGATGCTCCAGAAGGAAACACAGTGCATTAAGAGCCGGGGGTGAAAACTTTTGAACAGAATGTGTACATTTTTCTAATTTTGCCTAAATATCTTCTTTTTTTTTTTTTTTTCAAAAAAAGTCAAATTTACCCTGATCTTCGATTTCAAAAAGTTTTCACCCCCCAACTCTTAATGCATTGGGTTTCATTGGGCATCAGTGAGCGTTTGAACCTTCTGTAATAGTTGCATATGAGTCCTTCAGTTGTCCTCAATGTGAAAAGATGGATCTCAAAATCATACAGTCATTTTACCTGTTTACCTCAGTTGTTAACTCATTAACAACTATCACTAAAAAAACAGCTGTAGATCATTCAGGTAACAGCACAGTATTAAGAATCAAGTGTATGTAAACTTTTGAACAGGGTCATTTTTATAAATTCAACTATTATTTTCTCCTGCAAACTTTATGTAAACATCTTTTATGTGAAATGTCTTATTCAGGTCAGTACTAAATAAAAAATAACATGCATTTTGTATGATCCCTCTTATTTTGGTAAAACAATTAACATTTTGCAGATTCTGCAAAATGTAACCTTTCGACTACAACTGAACCTAAAGTCTTTTTCTTGGACAAAACTATTGCCTGGCTTTAGTAGACTCGAAATATAGTACACCAAACGTGTAACCTTTTGAAACAGAACTTGTTTTACACATTTTTGGGGCACAACAGCCATAGTCTGCACTTACTTGTGTTAAATAGAAAAGTGCAGCCTGTTTCATCTCCTGAAATTTGGGAACAGCAAGATGTAAATTTCTGAGTAATCTCTTAATTTAATATGCAAGTTTGTCATTCCAGAATTGTGTATGATATGAATACTTACATGTGTGTGAATATTTGTGTATGTGTTCCAGCACAGACACAGGTTAGAAACCATGTCTTTTGGCAGTTGTTATTGAAATACAGGTCTGTTTTTTGTCATCTGTCCTCTTCTGTTATTTTTTCTACTAGTTTTTGTCTCCTGAGAGCTTCTTTGGCTTTGCAGACAACCTTTTGAAATGAAAAAACTGACACAAGCTTTTATAATGCATTTGTGTGTGTGTATTTCTCTGAGTAATAGCGTTGTGTATGTGTGTGTGTGTGTGTTGCTCTATGAGTAATAGCTGTGTGTGTGTGTGTGTGTGTGGGCGGGTGGTACAGTAACAGATGCAGACTCGAAAGACGCACACACAGTGAAAGAGTGATGGAGGAAGGAGAAGACGAAAGAGTTATTGAAACATGCCAGTAGGGAAGGACTATAGAGAAAGAGGGAGCGATTACAAGTTTTCCATTGAAAACTTGGAGTGGCAACGTTTTTAAGTTCCCCCGGTGACCTCGGAAAATCAGTTGCTATGACTTCAACTGAACCTTCAGGAAACAAACAGCTCGATGACATCAACGTAGTAGAATGGAATCGGATTGGCTCTGATTTGATTGATGATGCTTAAATCCCTCCTCTCACCACAGTTCTTTGGTTCACAGAGACTAATTTTTTACTCAATGTACCGCATCCTCCTCTAAACCTGAAGAGACAGAGGGTGTCAGAGTTCTGTAGTAAGTTAAATTAGTTCAGTGGTCTGTGCAGAGGAAAAGACAGTGGGAGGTATGCGGACCTGATTAGCATAACCTATTAATTATGCATTAAATGCTTAAGTATGCAGTCCGAAGTACCATTACTTGTCATTTAGGAGACGCTTTTACCAAAAGCACATTACAGTACATTAAGTGCGTGGACAGTCTCTGAAGCAGAGCTTCTGCAGTTTGCCCCTGCTGGAGGATGTCAGTACTACACAGTTATGTGAGGGGAAAAAGGCATATTTTTCCATTGACGGCCATTGAAAAGTAACCATGTATTTGATGAAATAACATTCAAGTCCAAAATAAAAAAAAGTAGACCTCCTCATATCAATGAAGTTAGCTTTTGCTGAATTTTAAATGGACATTTTTTGTGCCTTTTTCTTTTGATTTGCCTATATGATCTCAGTTACTCAAATCTTTTGAGTCCATTCAACAACAACGAAAAATTGCTCTTATTCATTCTGCAATTCATTTTGTGACTTTTTTGTAGCTTACATCATTACACCTGCAGGCTGCAACCAATGAGTGTTTTATAATGAGTATGATTAAATCCTTGACTCATTCACTTGAGATTCACTCAAATTCAGGTTGTTTGTGACCAAAACAATCTCATTATTTTTCATTAAAAGTTGCATGTCTACCTGATCTGCTATGAGACTCAAGAAATAGTGCCACCGTGCCATTTTTTTATCTTAATTTTGTCCGTTTCTTTGCTTCTAGGTGATTTATCAAGCAAAAGAGTAATACAGCAATAGCCTAAAAATGATTTGTGCATTTCAGTAATGTACTTTAAGTGTTTGAAGAGCGCAACTGAGATATTGTATTACATTGAGCACCATAGCAATGCTTTTCCAGTAGGCTTCTTGCATTGAACGTTGCTTATGGTCATCAGTCATTTTTACACATTCATAAATTTGGGATTATGCTGTGTGTACACCTATAAAACTTTTCTAACACTCTTTTTTATCGGGTTGCTTATGCCTTGCTGAACTGAATAAATTAAATTCCCCATCCCATTGGTTTATTGTCGGTCATAATAATTACCAAATGAGATGTTTGATTCAGTGCATTAAACTTGGTTCACTGAAGCGGTATATTTGTTCAGTAACTTTGACCAGTCGATTAAAAGCTTGCATTGTATTTGCTTTCTCCCTGATGAGTTTGTGTTATAGTCAGTTTTTGAAGGCAGGAACACACTTAAAGGGATAGTTCACCCAAAATTGAAAATTCTGTCATTAATTACTCGCCTTCATGTTGTTCCAAGCCCATAAGACTTTCGTTCTTCTTCAGAACACAAATTAAGATATTTTTGAGGAAATCCGAGAGCTTTCTGACCCTGTATAGACAGCAGTGCAACTGACACGTTCAAGGCCCAGAAAGGTAGTATAAAAAAAGTATTCTTTTAGTTTCATAAAATTATGGATGAACAACTGATGACACATTAACTATTTTATCGATGTCCTTACTATATTTCTGGGCCTTGAACGTGGTAGTTCCGTTGTTGTCTATGCAGGGTCAGAAAGCTCTTGGATTTCATCAAAAATATCTTAATTTGTGTTCCAAAGATGAACGAAGTTATTACAGGTTTGGAACGACATGATTAATTAATGACAGAATTTTCATTTTTGAGTGAAATATCCCTTTAAGAGACTTATGAATCAATGCATGGCAGTTCACTTAAAAAATGTGATCAGAAACAATTAGTCAGGGCCGAAACATCACTTTTTGATATAGTATCACAGCCAACTTTAAAGCTCTGTCAATGGACAGTCCCCACAGAATAACTTGAAGTCAAGTGTTTTGCTCAAGGGCATGATGATTCAGAATCTCTGAAAATCTCTGGTTCATAGGTTTACACTACCTGAGTTCAATCCTATGAGCCTTTTCCAGATCCACCAGTCACCAGCCTCACTTTGGTGTCAGATATATATATATATAAATGTAGGTTTATTTTTAACACGATAGACTACAACAAGATTCCTTGGGATCTGAAAGTATTTATCTTCTTGCTTGTTTCTTTCCCCTCTGTGTTTCTTCGTTGTTGTAACTCTCTCCCTCCCTCTGCTCCATATTCCTGCCCAAGCATGACTTCATTATATGGAGATTTTAATTACCTTGTTGCAGGTTATTTGCATATACAGTGGGGCGATGAGTACGCTCTCCCTCTGCGGCTCTCACTGTGTGACCTTTGACATCAGTCGGGCTGAAAACCCATGAGAGGAGAGGCTTGTAAGAGGTTTGTTAATCTCAGCTCTCATATATTCCAGTTAGAAGGAAAGATGGCAATCAAAATGCACACACAAAATGTATTATCTGCATTTTTATTGCTAATAAAATAATCAATATTATCCCTATATATATCCCTTTGGTTATGGTTACTCTACAGAGTGTACTACAGTTTAAAAGTTTGAATTTGGTAAGATTTTTTAAAAAATTTTATAAAATATTATTATTTTGTAAATATTGAAATACTTGTTTTGTATTTTAAGATATTTAAAAATGCAATTTATTTACAGTTAAGGCCAAAAGTTGCAGAATAATAAGAGGGATCATACAAAATTCATATGATTTTTTTATAACTATCACTAAACAAAAAAAGACAAACAGCTGTGGATCATTCAGGTAACAAACAGTATTAAAAATCAAGCATATGTGAACTTTTGAACAGGGTCATTTTTTAATATTCAGCTTTTATTCTTTTATGTGTAATATCTTATTCATGTCAGTACTAAATAAAAAATAGCATGCATTTTGTATGATCCATTTCATTTTGTTAAAAATAATTAACATTTTGCAAGGTGTATGTAAACTGTATGTCATTTTCTCTCTCAACCAATGATGTGGGTTTGAGGCGGGACTAGTGAACTGTCAGATGGTGGAAAGAGTGATTGGAGCATTTGTAGAAACCTGTTTAGTTTACTGCGGAAAGACTTGTTCCTCTCTCAGTTGCATTATTGGCTCTATCAGTTGAACGGTGCAAATGGCCTCAGGGTCTCGAGGCCTGTCAGCCTGTTCCTGTTTGTCATTATTATCACACTAATGAGTAGAATTTCCTCTTAAGCAGTTGTGCTTGCCTTGCACTCATCCAACGAATTAGTTAATTTATCTTTCCCCCAGTTCACACAGTCATTACTTCCTTTGGTAGAAGTGTTATCACCACATTCGTCTGATGTTGACATGACTTGAGGTGAGCATGAAGATCATCTAAACAAGCTGCCGGGTATCTCTGGTGCTAACAGGAGCAGCAGGTTGGAACGGGGCCTCTGTGACTCGTCTGCGGGCCGGAGCTGATGGGCCTCATCTGCTCTCAATCCGTGCTGAATTGTTTGGAAATTAGGTGCATAATGATCTGCTGAGATGAGACTCTGCTCGGTTTGATTTGTGCCCTGTCGGTTTGTCTTGAACTTAGCCTCTCTGGTTAGCCAAATCTCTGCTGAATGTCCAGTAGCTGCCGGAGTCTCGGTTAAGATTGTGCGTGCGTGTGTGCGAGCGAGCGAGCGACAGATGTGTGGAATATGCAGCTCCGTACTAGATGGTAATCCGAGGAAAAGTAGATATATCTGCTCTTCCTGGAAAAGAAATCTAGAGTGAGTGGTGGAACAAGAGAAAGAGAGTAAAGAGAGAGATTGCTGTTATTTGACCTCTAGCAAATATATGATGACTTTTTTTGCTAGGATGTAGGAGTATAAGTGTGTGCAGTAGCAAAACAAAATTGGAAACCTCTGAAAATCCTTCAACAAACTGATTTAGAGACACTTGATAAGAAGGATCAAACACATGCATGCACATCAAGCATCTCCGTATGCATGTAGAGCAGCTACTGGAGGCAGTGGGGTGTGGGGGGGGTTGTACACACTGTTGCTACGGTGACAGTAGAGCTGATGTACGTGGGATCTTTAGAGGAGGAGAGGTCAAGGGGTCAGAGCTGAGAAATGCGCCCTTATATGGGCATCCAGAGAAGCCTGCAGAGAAAAAGACTACTACTTCTTGACATGAAATATGCTGACTTTGATCATGTCACATTGCATGTTTTATAAAAAAATGGACTTAAAAACCCATAACATTGTGATAAATAAGGAACATAAGATGTTAGCAACATCTAAGCACTTGCCCTTAAAGGGATAGCTCACCCAAACCCAAAAACTAAAACTCTGTCATTACTCACCCTCATGTTGTTCCAAACCCGTAAGACCTTCTAACATAAATTAAGATATTTTTGATGAAATACGAACATTTTCTGACGCAACTGACATGTTCAATCTTGTGAATGCGTGCCAAAGATTGCGGAAGAGAAGAAATTGTTAAATAAAGTTGTTACTTTTGTATTTTTGTACACAGAAAGTATTTCATAGCTTCATAACATTACAGTTGAATCACTGATGTCTCATGGACTATTTTAACAATGTCCTTACTATCTTTATGGGCACTAAACATGGTAGTTGCGTTGCTGTCTATGCAGGGTCAGAAAGCTCTTGGATTTTATCAAAAATATCTCAATTCATGTTCAAAGGTGAACAAAAGTATTACGGGTTTGGAACGACAAGAGGGAGAGTAATAAATGACAGAATTTTCATTTTTGGGTGAACTGTTCCTTTAAGAGAAATTTTTAAAATAATCTTTCTTTCTTTGTTACCTTTGTTCTTTCTTTCTGTTTTGTCTGTCGTTTCTGAATGTCTTGTTGTGTTTCTAGGCAGGTGAGCTAGACTGAAGGCCGCTGAAGCTCATACACACATGCAGACACATAGCTTTTGTTCATTACAGAGAAAAGGCAGACAGGGCCATTGCAGTTCCAGCAGCCCTTGATTTAAGCTCTTCTGTTAGAGAAAAGTGCACAGAGAGAGATGGAGAGACCCGCGCAGGGCTGTAAATGAACAGAGAGAAGACAAGAGACACTATGAAGGTCATAAAGGCAAATTTTATTGCAGCTTTTTGTTCCACTGTCTGGTGTGTGTATGTGTGGACATGTACGTGCTTGAAGGCATGGTTGTGTATTGTGCTGCCTGCCGTAAGGACTGTCAACACACACTGCCATGTTGGACTCTGTCTCCACCCTCCCATCTGAACATACTGCAGCTCTTTCAATTAATACATTATTAATGATTAGCAAAACAAAGCTCATGAATATTGAAATGCTTTTATCACTAAGGAGTTTAAAAAGTTCTTTCACTTTACATAACACAGATACATATACGCACACACAAGCATACATTATTCTCCTGAGGCACATCGCCAGTTACCATTAATCTAATTAACTGTCTCACTTAAGACCTGCCCATCAAAACTCACCCGAGAGAGGACGAGTGAGGAATACACTGAAAAGAGAGAGAGAGAGAGCAATAGAGAGGGGCGGGGTGAGCCAGATATCAGCAGACAGAAGCAATGGAGGTTTTGAAGAGCTGTGGTTCTGAAATTGGGTCTTCTTGTCATTTCAGTCTCTTGTGACAGTTCAGACTTGAGAAATTGTGTCAAGAACAAAAATCTTTCATTCAGTTTGGATTCACCTTGACCCGGAACAGAGAACTCAGAAAGAGCAGAAAAAGCGAACAGAACCAAAGAAAGAAAAGATACAAGATACATCTTCCAAATTAAGGCCGTGGAATTAGGGGTTGACCGATATGTGTTTTTCAGGGGCAATGATTATTACAGATCAAGTAGACCGATAACCGATATTTTGACAGTTTTATGCGAAAGTTTGGGAACCCAAAACTAACGGAATGCAAAAAAAGTGGATATCTTACTGCTAAATTCTGAAAAAACAGAGGTGACCAAAAACTCTGCATGTAAAAACATAGAACACTGTCTAACACTTGATGGCTGCTCTGCTCTGTCAAAAGTACAAATGAATAACAAAAAAATATATATTTAATATATAATATAATTATATATAATGTGTTTGTTCCATGTGTTGTTTCATTCACATTATACGTTATTAATTCTAATCTAAATACACTTGTTTTACATTAAATTACAAATGTCACTTTCTCCCTGGCAACAGGCCCTTCTAAAACATTCAGATTAATGATGAAGAATCAACATTTACCAAAAAAAAAAAAAAAAAGTGGAATTGTAAGTTATGACGAATTTCATTGTGTGATGATTGCAGTTTGTAAAAGAACAATGAGCAAATGCACAAAATATGTCAGAAGCGGGTGATGCTTTATTGTGCCGGCTGGCGTGTTTTATGAAAGAGCTTGAAAATGTTTTAAACACTCACAAATCAGCTTGTAACAGTAATAAATCTGAGTCATTAAAGTACTGAAAAATCACATGGAAGATGATGTTTGTGTTTCAGAGCTTATATTGAAGCCATATATGCTTGACTTCTCGTTTTTCCATCCCTCTGTTTTTCTCTTCCTCTCTCTTTCCCTCTCTCTCCTTCCATTATTCACTAGAGGGTCTCTGCAGCAAGCTCTCATTTCACCCCACTACGCCACAATCAATACCTGCACTGTGTGTGGGGTGGGGGGGATGGGGGTTACATAGGCTTAAGTGAGCATGCAAACAGGTCATAAGATTTTTGCATGCACACTTGCATCCAGATGGCAGTACAGAATATATTTTAAAAGGAGAGATTGCATTTGCCTACATTAGCTTATGCATTAGTACCAAGATGCACACACTCGTGCACAGTCACCCACTTAGTCTTGTACTCACGGTTTTAATTTTCCATAGTTTAATGGGGTTTATTTTGTATTTCAACGCAAAACCCTGCATCTTAACCATGCATCTTAACTGTCGCTAACGATTATTTTGGTAGTTGAGTATTCTGTTGATTATTACAGTGATTAATTGAGTATTCAGATACGTAACCTGTACATAACCTACATGCATAGAAATCAAAAGTTTACATACACCTTGCAGAATCTGCTAAATGTTAATTATTTTACCAAAATAGGAGGGATCATACAAAATGCATGTCATTTTTGAAGAAAATGCATTAAAAGCCAGGGGGTGAAAACTTTTGGAATTTAAAGATCAGGGTAAATTTAACTTATTTTGTCTTTTGGGAAACATTTAAGTACCTTCTGTAGCTTCTAAAGGGCAGTACTAAGTGGAAAAAAATATGATACTTAGGAAAAATAAGAAAAATGTAT
This sequence comes from Labeo calbasu, assembly GCA_019740295.1. Taxonomy (NCBI): domain Eukaryota; kingdom Metazoa; phylum Chordata; class Actinopteri; order Cypriniformes; family Cyprinidae; genus Labeo; species Labeo calbasu. The sequence continues at coordinate 7,772 of JAHKKF010411364.1, read as the reverse complement.
GCATCTTCATTCTGTTCAAAAGTTTTCACCCCCAGGCTCTTAATGCATCGTTTTTCCTTCTTAAAATTACGTTTAGTCGTTAATTTTAGCACAAACATGCCTTTTTTATTTAGATTAGATTTGTTGGTATTGCAGTTTCATTAAAACAAGCCATTTATGTACTTTCTTTTACTGATCATGGCAGTAGTAACTCATCAAATGATTGAAAAAAGAGTTGTATATCAATACACACAGTAAGTTGAGTACAATTTGGTATTTTACGGAGCCAGTTCAGGTTTCTGTATTGCAGTAGTGATGTTATACAGTCTATGATAGGCACTGGTACCTGATTAGCATAATTCCTGCAGTGAATTGACTGCTAAAACAAAATTGTTTATTTGAGCAGCATGTGCAAATAAGCAGCGTTATCAGCGGGCGCAAATCATTTGTAGTGATTCGCCACCTTCTATCTCACCATGCCGCATGTATAAGATTAAATACGCATATGTTTATTCTATACCCATGCCCACACCCATATCCCCAAACACACGCACATATACAAGTCAGCTCATATTGATTTGGTGTGGCTCCTCCTTGTGTTAAGGAGCAGACATGATCTGAATTTTAAAGAGGTTACATTACTTCACCCCCTCTCTCTCCTGCCTTCCCTGTCTCGCTTACATGCGGTGTAATGTGGCCTTTGGTAAATCGCAGTTGAAAAGTGGCTCTATTTTGGCTCATTCCCGGTTGCTAAGCACAGATCTAATTGCTGGCAAATGTTTCTGGACGCTGTAAGTCAAACTGTGCGTGTATGTGTGGTTTCGGAGTATAAATAAAGCTAATAGCTCTGGATCTCATTCCAGTCCAGCTGCACTGACCTAAACCTGGTATACCTGAACATAAAAATGTGTTCACATCACAGCAGTCGCTAACTCACTGTAATGCAGCAGTGACGGGCAATCAGCTGCAAGCATTGCAGCAAGAGTGTGTGAGTTCAAGCTTCCTGATTGTCCCGCAGCTGCTCTATAAAACGTGTCTGCACATCCTCTAGAAGCATCGATCCGAAGATAATTTCCAACAGGAAGTGGTTGATGAACTGTATAAGCTATATATGTATTTTAAGGAGCTGAATTTGAATTAGGTTGTTGTTGTGTGTGTCAGGAGCTTTTCCGATCAAGGCTGCTGCAATGCAGTTATGCTAATGAACAGATAATGTCATATCATTTGTGTGTGTGTGCTGCATTGTTCCCCTCTGTGTCTTTCATAAGTGTGAGCGTGTGTGTTTGTGTGTGATCTCGTGTTGCAGTGTTTGGTTTCTGGTCGGGCATGAATTGGAGCAGCTTTATGTAACACCCTGATCAGAGATTCAAGACCCTGAGCGTATCCCACAAACCCCTGCCCATTTGGCTTAATCTAAAGCAAGCTTTGATTTCCTGCAGGCTCAAATTTGAGCTGCTAAAGAGAGACAGGCGCTCTCGGAGGGGAACGTGTTACACGCGCATAAAGCCACTGTCATCTACTGTAATGGATAACAAGGAGAGAAATGCTGTATTGAATTCAAGAGGCTTCAAGGTGTGTGTGTTCATGTCGATCATGTCAGGAGTCCTTTTGGGTGTGTGTGGTGTGTCCGGTCACCAAATATGCCCACATGAATAGTAAAAATGGAGATTGCCGTCATTGTATAGATATTTACACTTCCAGTCAAAAGTTTTTGAACAGTAAGATTTTTAATGTTTTTATAAAGAAGTCTCTTCTGCTCACCAAGCCTGCATTTATTTGTTCCAAAATACTGCAAAAGCAGCAATATTGTGAAATATTTTTACTATTTAGAATAACTGCTTTCTATTTTTGTATATATTTTAAAATGTAATTTATTCCTGTGATCAAAGTTACATTTTCAGCATCATTACTCCAGTCTTAAGTGTCACATGATCCTTCAGAAATCATTCTAATATGCTGATTTGCTGTTCAAGAAACATTTTATTATTATTATCATCAATATTTAAAAAGTTGAGTACATTTTTTTCAGGATTCTTTGAATGCAACAATCTAAAGATCAGCATTTATCTGAAATAAAACTTTTGTAACATTATACACTATACCATTCAAAAGCTTAAGAGTCAGTATGTATATATAGTTAAAGAAATTGTTAATTTTATTTTGCAAGGATGCTTTAAATTGGTCAAAAGTGATGGTAAAAACATTTAAAATGTTACAAAAGATTTCAGATAAATGCTGTTCTTCTGAACTTTCTATTCATCAAAGATATACAAATAAACTTGAATTTAATTTAACTGAATTCGTGAATCAGACTACACGTATCGTGCTGTATGTTTGTGTTTGCGTACTGCTTGACAAATGTGTTTTGTGAGAAGGTCTGTTTAGCAGGTGATTGTGTGTTATGTGGTCACACTTTCTCTCATCCAGAGCACAAACTGTTAACTTGTTTGGGTTTTGATATGGTGACTGCTTGTGAAACAACAGCCTTTGTGTTTTCATACTTTTGAAAGATAAAACTTCTGCCGCTATTCACATAGCTCGAGAACACTTCTAATTAACATCTCATCTACAACACACACTTACAAAATCACTTTGTTTTCTGTCAGATTCAATAGCCATTGTCTAATACAATTATAAACGTGATACATCATTTGAAATGAGAGAGGGAGATATTAGAGGAGTAATTAAATAAAGCAAGTGTCCAGTAACTACGGATGACAGATGTAACGACAGATGTCGGAGACTCTTGAAAAGAACAAAACGTACAAAGAATAAATAGGAAAACTACCGGACATATACACACGCATACTAAAATGGCACGTGCTGTCATTTTAAATCCTTTGTGTGCATGTAAAAGCAGTTCTATGACTTATTGATGTAGCATTAGAGCGCTGCCGTGACCTGAGCTGAACCTAACCCACATTCAAATGAGAAGTGAAGAGGGTCATTCCCACACGCCGTCACACACACACGCACATACAGCTTCCTGCACCTGACAGTGTGGATCTGGAAACAATCTAACACTGTGTTTCTGTGACAACCAATGCGATGGAAGGAAGATGAAATTATCTTTGAGAAGCGAGAGATAAAAAGAGACAAACAAAGATAGACGATGTTTGCGTTTATTAGTCTTCCCTAAAGCATACGCTCTATCTTTCTTACCTCATTCTCACTTGCTTTTCTTCACTGTCTGTCTTTCGTGCTGTAGCACCTGTGTCTTAATTGAAGATCGATGAATGTTGGAGGTGATTGTGCGTTTCTGTAAGACTCTGTAAGTCTGGATATTGTTCAGTTGGCACTGATGTTTTGTTACAAAAACATTTTACTGAGCGAACATGATTTTTCATAATCACTCTGCTTTAGTCGTCACAATCTTCAGAGCTTTATTTAAATTTTGTGGGGTTTTTTACATCTTAAACTAAATGTTTATGCAGTGAAACATGAAAATGTCAACCAATCATCATTCTTGTGAATTTGTTGAACAAAGCCATTATTTTTGTTTTCCTTGCGCACAGAAAGTATTCTTGTAGCTTCGTAACATTACGGTTGAACCAAATAGACTATTTTAACAATGTCCTTACTACCTTTCTGGGTCTTGAGCGTGTTGCGTTGCTGCCTATGCAGGGTCAGAAAGCTCTTGGATTTCATCAAAAATATCTTGATTTGTGTTCTTAAGATGAACAAAGGTCTTACGGGTTTGCAATGACATGAGGGTGAGGAATTAATAACAGAACTTTAATTTTTGGGTGGACTATTCCTTTAAAGTCGAATCAAATTATGAAGTAAATTCGTAGTCCATTTTACTTCCACAATGTGACTTGTGAAACTTGATATTCAGTGAGAAAAAAGTAGGCCATCAGAGTCAATTCAGATTTCCTTTTGACTTTAATCATGACATCAGGCCAATGTGGCATGGTTGGTTGTGGAGATTTTATGGTTGTAATGTTGTGCGCTACGGTTGCTTTTGGATAAAGGTCATGCAAACGCAGCAGCAAGTGGTCTGAATGTGTGTACGAAAGATTTTGCTTCTGGTTTTGATGATGATGTTAGCCTTGGAGGTGGAGGTTTGTATTCAAAATTCTGGAGGACCAAAAACTGAGAAAAAGCTTGAGAGTTCATGAGTCAGAGCTAAATGAATGGCTGTTTAAACTGAGTCCATCTGCATATCCATTGATTTAATTTAATATGCAACTGAAGCTGTTATAAATCTTGTAAATATGCAGCGCTGACTAATTCACAAGATACTGACTGCGTTCGAGAACAGTACAAATTTTAAATTCATACCCAAGCCCACAGAAGCCATGAAATATTATTTTTATATTTCAATTTGCCAATTCTATTAGCCACATTATACATGAATATTTATTGATTATTTAACCATATATTTATTATTTAAAGGGCTGTCAATTGAAATTAATTTTGTGTGATTATTAAATAAGATTAAGTTGTACGAATATTAATTATGATTGGCAAACTTGATTACAAAATAGATTATGTTGGCCAGGTATAGCTTATGTAGAATGATATGGAAATAAAACAATGTATAGACTTTTTATTCAGTTCTTTCATCTACAGTAATGCGATGTCTTTGAATTATGACTTGAATTATAAATTATGAATTAATTTGGTGGCTTTCCTCAGCATATACTGATTTATGTGATGAATCAAATTAATGTAAATAAACATATTATGTAATGTATTATGTACATTAAATGTGACCCTGGACCACAAAACCAGTCATAAGGGTCAAATTTTTGAAATTGAGATTTATAATCTGAGGTCAAAATATTGAGAAAATTATCTTTAAAGTTGTCCAAATGAAGTTCTTAGCAATGCATTTTACTAATCAAAAATTAAGTTTTGATATATTTACGGTAGAAAATGTACAAAATATCTTAATGGAACATGATCTGTACTTAATATCCTAATGATTAATGATAATTTTGACCCATACAATGTATTTTTGGCTATTGCTACAAATATGCCCATGCTACTTAAGACTTGTTTTGTGGTCCAGGGTCACAAATGTACAAATATGATATTATATAGTTATATAATAAAAAAATATATAATGAAATTTATAATGAAAAAAATTATACACCACCAGTCAAAAGTCTCTTCTGCTCACCAAGCCTGCATTTATTTGATTCAAAATACTCCAAAAACAGTAACATTTTGAAATTTTACTATTTACTACTAAATTTACTATTTAAAATAAAGGTTTTCTAATTGAGTACATTCTAAAATGTAATTTACTCCTGTGATCAAAACAAAATTTTCAGCATCATTACTACAGTCTTCAGTGTCACATGATCCTTCAGAAATCATTCTAATATGCTGATTTGTTATTCAAGAAGCATTTTATATTATTATTATTATTATTATTGTCAATATTTAAAGCAGTTAAGTACATTTTTTTCAGGATTCTTTGATGAAAGATCCAAAGATTAGCATTTATCTGAATAAAAAGCTTTTGTAACATTATATACTATACCATTCAAAAGCTTAGAATCAGTATAATTTTTGTGGGGAAAAAAATAATAATAATACTTTTACTTAGCTAGGATGCTTTAAATTCACCAAAAGTGAAAATAAAAACATTTATGATGTTACAAAAGATTTCTATTTCAGATAAAAGCTGTTCTTATGAACTTTCTATTAATCAAAGAAACCTGAAAAAAATCTACTCAGCTGTTTTCAACATAATAATAATAATAATAATCATAATAATAATAAATGTTTTTGAGCAGCAAATCAGAATATTAGAATGATTTCTGAAGGATCATGTGACTGGAGTAATGATGCAAAAAAATCCGTAAATTACATTTTAAAATATATTCAAATAGAAAACAGTTATTTTAAGGAGTAAAAATGTACTGTTTTTGCTGTACTTTGGATCAAATAAATGCAGGCTTGGTGAGAGACTTTTTAAAAATAAATATTAAAAATGTTACTGTTCAAAAACTTTGACTGGTAGTGTATATATATAGTAGAGTGCTATGAGGTGGTTTAAAAACATTAGTTTCTATAATAAATTAAGGATTCGCCCAATATAAATAGATTTTGTGGAGCGAGTAGAAAAATCTGATGGAATACTGATTGTATCTGTATTTGTGAGTGTGTATTTACAGTCAGTGAGGCTGCTTTCTCTCTCTCTTTCTGTCTCTCTTGCATCATCCTTTTATTCTGCCGGTCTGCCTGTGCATGACTGCATGCCGTTTATCTATCTTCTTTTTCCCTTGGCCTGTCTTTTCCTCACTCTTTTCTTCCTCTGCCTCTTTCTCTTTCTCTCCCCCTCTCTCCAGCAAAACAATAAAAGTCAGGATAATTGATGACGAAGAATACGAGAAGAACAAGAGCTTCTTCCTGGAGATCGGAGATCCCCAGCTCGTAGAGACCAATGAGAAGAAAGGTGGGGGGCGTGGCCTGAGCCTGCAGAGGAAATCACACATACAACACACACACACAGATTTAACACCAGCCAACTCTGAACCCTCTCTGCTCTGGATCATCATCGGGATCAGCTACAGGCCAAACTACACCATCGACAGCCCTCCGGCCAGGCCCTCGCGTGTGCTTGTTTGTGTGCGTGTATGTGTGTGTGTATCATGCATGCATTATTCCAACCCCCCTCCTGTTGTCTTGTTTCTGCAGGAAGACGATATCAGTCAGGGTTCTCAATCGAGAGGAATACGATAAGCAATGCAGCTTTTGCATAGAGCTACAGACGCCACTTTGGAGAAGGAGAGGATGGACAGTATACAGAGGTTTCTCTCCCTCTAACAGTGTCTCCTTTGCTTTTTACTCTTCTCTTCCTCTGGGCAGAGTCTTACCTTCTCTCTTTCTCTTCTGGTGTCGGTGTGCTGTCTCACTAATTTAATGACATTTATTTGCTTTCGCTGATTACACAACTACACGTATACATTACGCATACACTGAAGGAGCCAAATTCTAGTTGGATTATTGCTCCAAAACTGACATAAGTTAACACTTTTTTCAAAAGTATGATATGACCCATTAAAGGATTAGTTCACTTCCAGAATAAAAATGTACAGATAATGTACTCACCCCCTTATCATCCAAGATGTTCGTGTCTTTCTTTCTTCAGTCATAAAGAAATTGTTTTTTGAGGAAAATATTTCTAGATTTCTCTCCATGTAATGGACTTCTATTGTGCCCCCAAATCTGAACTTCCAAAATGCAGTTTAAATGCAGCTTTAAAGGGGAAGAAGGGTCTTATCTAGCGAAACGATTGGTTATTTTCTAAAAAGAAATGATCATTTATATACTTTTTAACCTCAAATGCTCATCTTGTCTAGCTCTGTTTTTTCCAGTCATGACAGTTAGGGTACGTCTAAAAACTCCTGTCTCATTTTCTCCACCAACTTCAAAATCGTCCTACACTCTTAAAAATAAAGGTGCTTTAAAAGGTTCTTCAAGCGATGCCATAGAAAAAACATTTTTGGATCCACAACAAATCATTCAGTCAAAGGTTCTTTAAAGAACCATCTCTTTCTCACCCTTTTTTAATCTGAAGAACCTTCTTTTGCCACAAAGAACCTTTTGTGAAATAGAAAGGTTCTTCAGTTGTTAAAGGTTCTTTATGGAACCATTTAGACAAAAAAGGTTCTTCTATGGCATCATGAAGCACCTTTATTTTTAAGAGTGTACCATGCTGTTTTTTTTATGTAAAGGGTGTTTGATCTTCTTTGCATGATCACTTTGTTAAACTCCAGGTTGGTACTTCGGCAGCGATGAAGGTCGATTTTGAAGTTGGAGGAGAAAGTGAGATG
>JAHKKF010411275.1:0-11325 GCA_019740295.1 Labeo calbasu | reverse complement strand
CAAAGCACAGTGTTACACAAATACATTAACGCATACAATCATATTGTGATCATCTGCAGTCGAGGGGATCAGGGGCGGGAGGCGTCCCTCTCCTAATCTTCTGAGGGGGCCAGAGAGTATAAAAGACCTGTCACCCCTGCACCTCTCCCAAAGAAAGCCGAGCGTTGACATCCACTCCTCCACAGGAGAGACATACTTAAGAAACGGTGCAGCTGCACCCAGTCAACAGCCTGTCAATCAACAAACCGGTGAGTACAACCTTAAAATATTTAATAAGCAGTAAGGAATGAGTTGTTCTGTTATGATATTATGTGGCTGAAAATATACCATGTGTCAAAAGGTCACAATACTCTAAGGTATTATGGTTTTTGAAGGGGTTTTGATTGTACATCGTCCCATTTATTAAATGGGTGCTTATTAAATAGTATGAAATGTTGATATGAGTTTAAATTATTGTATTATGTGAGAAGAAATTGATTGTAAATTAATATAAAATACATACAAGTGACAAGTCATTTATACAGTTTAGTGATAATTTGTAATAACAACAGAATGCCAAAATTGAGCATACAGAATATTCCAGAAACTTGTGTATTAATGAACACAATATCTCTGTCAAATATCAAAACTTTCAGCATGATTAATGGTTTATTTTTTATGAACACTCTTTAAGTGGAGAGTGTCTATATGCATCATAGATGTTTAAGATACTAGTATTAATATTATTATGATGATGTAAGATAGTAGTAGTAGCATTGTTTTATAGTTTCTGTCTGTGTGGGTGTGTGTATGTATATATATATATATATATATATATATATATATATATATATGTATATGTATATGTATATATATAAAAATTAAAAAAGGCATCATTGCCATTGTTTATTATTAAGTCTTTGAGGAATATACCTGAAGGTCATATTTTGACTCTTATCTTTTCTGTTTGCTCAGCACGTTTGGTGTTATCCTTGCTCTAATAAGATTAACCCAAGTGCAGATTGCCACCTTCCACCTTTGGGATGGGGGACATTTATTAATCCAAGATCTGGATTACACAAAATGGGTCACCCTACCCATCGCACATTCCCTGAGCTCATTTCTGGGAGCATGGGCCATGTTAGACATTCAATTACAGTGGAATATGTATTTGGATTTGCGTATTACTCATCAGTAAGAGGATTACAGGTATAGTTTTCTCAGTCTGGGGTGGCTGCCACAGATATTCATTAGGTGACGGGTTGACCTTGCTATTACTGTAACCTTTTTGGCCTGATGTGTAATTTAAAAACCTATGTGTTTTTATGTGTCATAAAGTCTTTCACAGTAAAGAATGAAGCCAAAATCCATTTTATAGAAAAATCAATACACTGTAAAAAAAAAAAAACAATTTGTTGGATCAACTTAAAATAATTTGCTACCTGGCTGCCTTTACAATTTTAAGATCAGTCAACTCAAAAAAGTTTAGTCAACTTGTTAAAATGTTAAGTTGTACTAAGTGAGAACTATTTGAGTTGATTCAATTTAAAATTTTGCAAGCTCAGCTTTTAAGTTTAGCAAACTCAAATGAGTTTAGTCAACTTGAAATGTTAAGTTGTACTTTATTTGAGTTGACTAAACTCATTTGAGTTGACTGAACTTAAAATTAATAAGGCAGCAGGGTAACAAATTATTTTAAGTTGACTCAACAAAGTGTGTTTTTTTGTTTTTTTACAGTGTATGTCATTAGGTGTGAACTATACTATAAACTTACTCCAGTCTTTCTGATGTGTTTACATCAGCACTACATCACGGGGAGTGAATACGAAGAGAAGCGACCGACAGTGACCATCAACCATGAATCTTGAACCACCTAAACCAGAGATCAAATCAGCCACCCGTGTCACCGGTGGTCCCGCCACACCACGCAAAGGACCGCCCAAGTTCAAGCAGAGGCAGACTCGCCAGTTCAAGAGCAAACCACCAAAGAAGGGTATCCAAGGGTAAGTTAGACAGTAAAATCATAAAGTAAAATCTGTGATATCCCACGCTTATACTAAAAGTTCAGAATAATTAAAAATGTGCATAATATTCAATAATTATGTGACTATGGATTTTAAAACTGTTATCTAATTGAATTTAACAAACTGTATCTAATTAAATCTATTTTTATTTTATTTAATTTTATAGTTTCGGAGATGACATCCCTGGCATGGAAGGTTTAGGCACTGGTAAGTTCCTCCTCACATGTTTTGCCATCACCTAGCATCTATTCTAAGCTGTCCTTGTCTGAAATGATTAGTCTGCATGTATGTCAGACAAGCCTCTCATACTGAACACCATTAAACTTCCTATATGACACCTTATGACATCACTGTGACCTGAATGCTAGCTGGCCTTCAAGCTGCTTAAGTTAACTTACGTTCCTGTGTTTCTACCCTACAGACATCACTGTCATCTGCCCCTGGGAGGCCTTCAACCATCTGGAGCTTCACGAGCTGGCTCAGTATGGTATCATCTGAGCTTGTTACCTTCCCATCATCCTCTGTGCAGTTCAGACCCCTTCCTGTCACGTTCTCCAAACCACCTGCCTCCATCCTGGCCATCGTCTCCACGTGGACCATTCCGACTTTTATAACAGAATAAAACAGCAACATTTATAAAAATGAAAAACTAAGAAAAATCAACATCAGCTAAAAAAAAAAAACCTACCTGACTATCCATCCCTCCGGTTTCTTTTCTTTCGTGCAGTCCAAGAACTCGTTCTGCTCAAACTATAGAACAGAAAATCTATACGATCCTGTCAGATCGCGTTCTGTTTGCCTAGAAAAACTGCAGCACTTTTCCTTTGCTCTCTTTTTCTACCCTCCTTGTTTTCTTCTGGAACATGAAACAAGCAAGCAAGACAGCCTCAGAGTGAGTAAAAGCGACACGTACCCGTGAAATGAATGGCTTCTCGTTTCACGTGCCTCGGTGCCTCCTCTGTCCACCTTCGCCGAGTTCATAAGAAAAGATCAAAGTCCTGTAGAGATGAAACACCCTGCTGGCCGACGTTAGATTCCAAAAATGTTATTTCATCACACTATTTACCCATCAAGCTACCCAGTTGGGTAATAAATGCAGATTTTAAAAGTTTCAACCTTTTCTACTTTTTCATTTTTGTGTTTTCCATGTAAGGATACCCTCAGGAACCATTCATGTCTTTAAAATCATATTATCTTTGCTTTGCAAACCCCCTTCATTCAATGCATTCATATTGTTAGCATACATACATTTTATTTTTAATTCTCGGTTTCAGTAGGTCTCTCAGGTGACTGTTAGGGAACAGTGTTGGGCTGTCATGTCTTGTGTTTCTTTCATTCATAGTCATTATTTGTGTAGTTATTTTATTGCCTGTCATCATCATCACATCTCTCTTTATCATTGTGTCCCATTTTAGTATCATTTCTATCTAATGTATTCATTACTTTCCATTTGTATATTTAATTGTATAATATTATTCATTTAAATGTCCTGTATCTTTCATAGATTTATGATTTTCTTTCACTTTATTGGCATTGTGTCACATATGTGTTTATTTCCCTATGTTTATGTTTGTTGCATGCTCTATCTTCCACTATTTTATGTTAATTCATTTATTTGTTCATCCATTAATTTAGTCACATTCTGTTTTCATTTAGTAGAAAAAGCCCACTTCCTGCACAGATCCCTGTGTGTCCAAATATAAATGATGAATCCAAAGTAAATCGAAAAGATGTGGTTTGCACAAGCATGAACATATGTTATTTTTGCACAGATCCTTTATATGTGTTAGGATTGTGTGTCCTCAAATTCTGAGTGAAGTTCTTTTGAGTTGTTTAGGCCTGTATTTTGCAGATAGTGTTTCAGGCTGAGCATGTATCTGTTTTGAGGGCATGTTTGAGGGTTGATAAAAAACATCAGTGACTAAAGTGAAAATTTCTCTCTACAGGATGAGATCAAAATAAAGCTTGAAAAAAAGAGAAAAACACAATTTGCTTGTTTTTTTTCATGCCTTTGATATTATTACAGTCAGTAAGCTGAGAAATGAAAAAAGCAGAGCTGAAACACTGTTTTGAATAATAATAATAATAGTAAGACTACAAGGATTTTAAAAAATGTATTGCATTAGCAGTAACACTTTACAGTAAGGTATTGTTTGTTACCATTAGTTAACATGAACGAACAATGAACAATACATTTATTACACTATTTATCTTTACACTATTAATCTTTGTTAATGTTAATAAAAAATACAATCGTTATTGTCTGAAAAAGTTGCTGAAATTGCTGTAGAAGTGTTGTTCATTCTTAGTTCATGTTAACTAATGCACTTAACTAATGAACCTTTTTATGAAGTGTTAGCCTACCGCATAAGCTAATATTTAAAAAATCTACTCCACCTGTTGAATAAAATATAAACTTGTATAAAACATATGTAAAACGAGTGCATAAATAGGCTATTTTATTCGTTCAGAGAGTGTTTTTTTCTGTTTTTACTTGGATGCAGTGTAAAACTGTGTGGCTGTTCAAGACATAGCCTACATTAAATTAGCAAAATACGTTATAGATGTTAACCTAAGGCCTCGGGATAATTTCTGGATAGTTAGTTCCACCACAAGCATTTAAATGAAGAAACAGCAACAATAACAACAACAACGAAAAACAGGTTACATTAGCGTGTAAATAAGACGTCACAGAACGCATCTACAATCTCTAGATTATAATATTACAACAATAAAAAACTACGTATATAATTTGAAAAGTTGTTGTTGCTGTTTGTAATTTCTTATATATATATATATATATATATATATATATATATACACAATTATACACACAATGTCTAAAAATAAACTGACATTTATAGGAACACAACACATAACTCTTTGTTTCTATCCGGTGACGTTAGACAGGATCCCGTCATAGCTCGGACTCATTTAGATGTAGCACCGGCTCTATGAGTTTGGCATCGCTGCATAGGTCCAAGCAGATCATATAAACAGCGATATCAAAATACATCAACTCTCATTTTAGCGACACCAGAAGGGACGGTTCATCCCATCAACATGGCGGAAAACATAGTAAGTGTCAGTCTGGGTGTGTATGTTGGCAGTTTGAGTGAAGTCTGTCATCCAGTGATGAGGCAGCAGAATTGTTAGCATAATGCTAATGATCAGACTCAGCTAGAATCGTCCAGAAACGCATTAAATACTAAAAACAACATTTATGCTTGTGTTTGCAACTCATCTGACTCGATTTAAAGATGAGGTTTATTATTTTTGCAGTGGTTGACTTCTGGTCGGCTTGGCACAGGTTGATGCAGTGACACATCTTGTTTTCAAGTTCATGCCAACTGCTTATTAAAATCTAGATGCTAAATTCCATTCTAATAAATAGTTGAGATGTGAAGACATTAAAATCTTTCAGATAGAAGGTAATGTGATTGTTTAGCTGTCGTGCTCTAATAGTTTTTTTTTTTTTTATCTGGGAAGGGAACTGACATTGAGTAACTTATCAAAGTGCTTTGAATGACACATGATGTTTTGGTGTTTGTATTAAGAAAAATGCGCTAATCTAATATGTCATTCAGTAAGATGTTTGGATATGAATTCGTGTGGCATGCATACCCTCTGCTGCAGTTTATTGAGTATCAAATGTCTATGGTTTGCCCTCCAGCCACCTGTTTTCTCTTATTCATACTGGCTTGTTTTGTGCTGTTTAGTAGTTGTGCTCTGACCTCGTTTCAACATGTAACTTTTCTGTATTAGCAATTCTGTGCTAGCGTATGATTAAACAACAAACATACATGTTTTAGTAACCGTAAACCTACTTTCCCTTTCCTTATGTTTATTCATTGACAGATCATCCGTGTTCAGTCTCCAGAGGGAATGAAAAAAATCACCTCAACGAAGCGTGAGACAGCTGCAGCTTTCCTCAAGAAGGTATTATTGAGGGATTAATTTTGTCATATGTGTTAAAAAGATAAAAGTTGTACAGTTATCCCCTTTAAAACCTTTTAATGACAGTAGGGCTTGGATGCAATATAGCAAAAAGTCTAAAATATATTATTTATTTATTTATTTAGAAAAATTAAATCTTTTATTCAGCAAGGAAACATTTTTCAAAAGTGACAGTAAAGACATTTATTGCATTACAAAAGATTTCTGTTTTAAATAAATGCTGTGCTTTTGAACTTTCTGTACATCAAAGAATACTAAAAAAAAAAAGTATCACGGTTTTCACAAAATTATTAACTAGCACAACTGTTTTCAAATCAAATCAGTACCAAATCAGCATATTAGAGTGATTTCTGAAGGATCATGGCTTTGCTTTTAAATTAATAACATTTTAAAATGCAAAACAGTTATTTTAAATTATAATTAACAGCCTTAGTGAGCAGACTGCTTTAAAAAACATTAATTAAATAAATAAATTAAATCTTACCATCCTCAAACTTCTAAACAGTTGCCTTTTTTTTTTTTTATTTGCTACAAAAATCAATTTTAACATTTATCAAACAGCTTTTGTGCTAGAAGTTTTTATCGGCAACAAAGTCAGGTAACTCATAGAATATATAGACTCACAGAATGTATTAAATATACAGTCAAATTTATTTAGTCACCCTTCACTATAGTTATGGCAAAGTAGGTGTTACTATTCACCCCAGATAGCATAAATTGTCATGCCTCTGCACTTATGCAGTGGTTACAGTCATAGCCTGTCTGAAGAGAAGCTGAGAATAACACTTCAACAAAAGCACAGCATCAGATCCTGTGAGTCATTAAATAGAGGTGGCACAGACTCCTGTTCCTGCTGAGTGCTGAATGTTGACTTATTAATGAGGCAGCTCTGAAAAAGGAGACCTATGTCCATACACTGCAGTCTCGCAGATGTGGGCCGCAGTGACACGGATTTCTGCTGTGGTGCAAAGCCTGATGGGCGGTGTGCTTGCAGCAGAGTCGGGAATGAACAAGGGCTTGGGGCCAAAATGCCATTGAAAGTGACCAAAACATGTAGGGCCTTTATAGTTTATTTTTATATTTTATTTGGTATTTAACAATTGATATATTTCATAAAATTCTATTTCTAGGTCTGACTACTTTTAGTACGTTTAGTAGAAAAGTAGTAGTAGGTAATCAGTATTCAATTCTAAATGTTTAACAGGACTGTATTCTAATAGAAGTCATTGAGGATTTTGGGTGTTGATAGTTGAATCTGCTGCAGGCTCTTTTGAGACGGGTAGAGGGTTTGTGTTTGCCTGATGTAGACACTGCAGGGCCTATTAAAGATTCATGTCTCTCAGCAGGAGGATGGAGAGTGAGCTGGCGATCAATTGAGACTTTCTCACCGTTTGATTTTGGGATTAAAAGGCAGGAAAGAGACAGCGAGAAATCGAGGTGTCTAGCTCTGAAAAATGTGTTCATCTTGTGTTCTGGTGCTTCGATTAAAAGAAAAGCACACTGTAATTTTTTTTTAAAAGCATTCATGCTGAATATGTTATTACCAGGGTGGTACATTAGTTAAAAGTTAAATTTAGGACACAGTGCCCTGAGTGACCAGTAAAAGCTTTTGCTGATTGGATTAGTAAAGATATTGGTCTTCTGCTGGGTTTTTGGTTGCCTAATGGACAGTCATTTGAACATGATAGATCTGCTTGTTTCTGACATTGCACTTTTTTTTAGAGTGCTGTTCTCCATTATCTTGTTACCAGAACCACCTAATAGTGGATTGTATCTAGTTTGGATTCTGAACAGCCCATTGAGCTACGAATCAGATCACTTTGGACAGGCGTTCTACAAAATGAGCTAGGAGAGTAATAAGTGCTTTAGGTGAAGAATTTAAAGGAAAAGTTCACTTCCAGAACATTTACAGATAATTTACTCACCCCATTGTCATCCAAGATGTTCATGTCTTTCTTCAGTCGTAAAGATATTACGTTTTTTGAGGAAAACTTCAACGGTACCTGTGATTTTGAACTTCCAAAATGCAGTTTTAATGCAGCTTCAAAGCTGAACAATCCCAGCTGAGGAAGAATCTCATCTAGCGAAATGACATTTTTTTTCTAGAAAAAAAAAAAGTTATTTATGTATCTTTTAACCTCAAATGCTCGTCTTGTCTGGCTCTGTGTGAACTTTGTGCATTCCGGTTTAAGAAAAATCATCTTTTTTTTTTTTTTTTGTTAAGGGCATTGGATCTTTTTTGCATGTTCACTTTGTAAACACTGGGTTGGTACTTCTGCAGCAGTGTGGGAGGATTTTGAAGTTGGAGAAGAAAAAAAGGGAGTTTTTTGACATACTCTTAACTGTCTTGAACAGAAATACACAGAATTTACGCATTTTGAGTTCAGATTCAGTTGCTTGTTAATTGATATAATAGATTTTTCTATCATATATGTCTGAATTGGTGCTGTAAAATCAATTAATCGTGATTAATCACATCCAAAATAAAGGTTTGTGCTTACATTACATGTCTTATTAATTGATAAATAGATTTTTCCATTATGTCTGAATTAGTGCTGTCAAAATGATTAATCGTGATTAATCGCATCCGAAATAAAAGTTTGTTTATGTAATGTGTATATGTATATCTAAATATATATATATTTAGTGCTGGACAACGATTAATCGCATTCAAAATAAAAGTTTTTGTGTACTTAATATATGTGTGTACTGTGTATATTTATTATGTATATACAAGGACGCACACATACAGTATATATTTTAAAAATATTTACATGTGTACATTTACATTCAAATAATTATACATACAAATGTATTAAATGTAAACATATTTTGATTAAATATACACATGCATGTGTGTGTGTATTTATATGTACACAAATATATTGTGTACACACAAACTTTTATTTTGGATGCGATTAATCGCGTTTATTTGCAAAAACAGAAGTGCTGGGCAACAATTTCTTAAATATGTACATGTATGTGTGTATATTTCTGTATACATATAAATATACTCAGCACACGCAAATATATTATGTAAACAGACATTTTTTTTGGATGCGATTAATCACGATTAATCGGTTTGCACTAGTCTGAAATGTACAAATTGTTTAAAAAAAAATGAGGAGTTGAATCTTTTTTTCTTGCATCATCATCTCAAATAGTTTTTCCTCTTTCTCTCATGTACTCTGCTCTCATAACGTCATTAGAGTTTATTATATTTGCTTTGGAGACTCACAATCCTGCAGTCATCACTCACCTGCACAATATCTGAAAGGCAAACAACTATGTTTACCTTTACGCATTTTAAGTGTCTGTATTATTTAACGTATCCACATTTTATTGATTACTAGTGGAGGCTCTAAGACAGGGATGAGACAAATGGACAAGGAGTTGCAGCAGTGTTGCATCCATCATTTCCAGAAGCAGACTTGGCAGCTTCTTGTTTCTGACATTCTTTGCTACCTTCTTGCCAGGTTGCCAAAGAATTTGGCTTCAGTTCAAATGGTTTCTCTGTCTACCTGAACCGGAACAAGACTGGAGAGATTCTGTCACAGAACAAGACCCTCAGCCTGCTGAAAATCAAGTAAGCGTGCCGTTGTGAGCGATTGGGTTTAGTCGGTTATGTATATGTGGGCTTATGTCTTGGCAAGAGCATTTACATGCATAAACATGACTGAGTTTTCTTTATCTCTCAGGCATGGTGACATGCTTTTTCTTTTCCCATCCTCGGCTGGACCCTCCAGCGAGAACATGGACACAGCTCAGCCTCACACTTCTTCCTCCTACCCTTCCTTCCCTTCATCCTCTTCATCGTCATCTTCCTTATCCCGCTCACACTCAGCACCACAGATCCAGGAGGATGAGATTGACCAGTATTTGTCCAAACAGGAGGGAAAGATCTACAGAAACAGAGACCCCCAGTTGTAAGTCTGTCTCACTTTTTGCACTGCATTGGAATAAGTTCTTTTTTTATAACATATATTCCCAAAACCTGGTAGTTATTTTCATGCCATACTTTAAAGGTTCTGCATCATGTAACCTACTGAATAATTTATTGCAATATGAGAACTACAGAGTACTCAAGACGCATTTTTAGATTTTGAAAGTTTTCTTTGTCATTGTTTCTCAGGTGCCGGCATGGTCCCATGGGGAAATGTGTGCACTGCGTACCTTTAGAGGTAAGAACTTGTGATCCTCCCCTTGGAACACAATTATACTGATGGGAACCAAGGCACCTCAGCAAACTCTCAAAAATTAAAATGATTTAAAATAAGCCAAAATAGCCATTTTTATTTATACACAGTCTATGAAAATGTGAGGATTTTTTTTAAAGTGTGATTTCTAAACCTGGAAGAGTCATGGGAAATATTAAAATCTTAAAAGGTCGTGGAAATGTTTTTAATAAGTCTAATAAAAAAATACTTTTGAGTACAATTGCTTATCCACATGGCACAAAAGTACAAAGTTGCTATTTCATCTTTTTATTTTCCTGTTTTAATAGCCTTTTGATGAAGACTATCTGAACCACCTTGACCCACCGGTCAAGCACATGTCTTTCCACGCCTACATCCGGAAACTCACCGGCGGAGCAGACAAGTTAGTGCTTTTGAAAGCTATCTACTCTCCATTAAATAAGTTTGTGCGAATAAAGTGATTCATTGAAGCTTTCCTGTCTCTCAGGGGGAAGTTTGTAGCGCTTGAGAATATCAGCTGTAAGATTAAATCTGGCTGTGAGGGCCATCCGCCCTGGCCCGAGGGCATCTGTACCAAGTGCCAACCCAGCGCCATCACTCTCAACAGACAGGTAACCAGCTCCTCTCAGTCTGTATCATAAACATCTTCACTTTCTTCTAACTCTTACATTACATACAGACAACTGTACACTAATCAATTTCTTGCTTTTAAAAACTAACCCGCTGCTTCTCTGTTTCCTGCTCGGGCAAGTAAATGAGCGCTCCCTGAGGGGCTGTGCCATATTTCTGTCTGTGTTTTGATCTGATGAAACAGCAAAAAATCTTGTGTTGCAGAAATATCGACATGTTGACAATATCATGTTTGAGAATCACACCATTGCGGACCGTTTCCTCGACTTCTGGAGGAAGACGGGTAACCAGCGGATGGGGTACCTATATGGACGCTACACTGAGCACAAAGACATCCCTCTCGGCATTCGAGCAGAGGTCGCCGCCATTTATGAACCTCCTCAGGTGAGAGACGCAGTCAGTGGCCCATCCACAAATTAAGATAATTTTGATGAAATCCGAGAGATTTCGGACCCTCCCATAGACAGCAAGGGAACTACCACCGTCAAGGCACAGAAATGTAGTAAGGACATTGATAAAATAGTCCATGTGGTCTCAGT
>JAHKKF010411210.1:0-10000 GCA_019740295.1 Labeo calbasu | reverse complement strand
CAGTTTTCACAAAAACACAGTTTTATAAAATTCAAAACTTCACAATTCAGAAATTAAACAATTTTTAAGAAAAGGGAAGAGTTAAAACGATCGATTATTATATTTATTTAAACAATTATTATTAATCAAATATTATATTAATTAAATAACATATCCACCTTTTCTTACCATAAGAGCGGCCAAAGCTTTGTATAATATATGGGTCTGGCCTTCGGTCTCATCTACATGCAATTTTTAGCTGTACACAAACAGCTCGTTTTGCTGCTTGATATTGCAAATTGATATGTCTTACCACATTATTTGCATGTAATATCTTAATTATGAGCACACTGGTTTGTAGAGCAAACAGTTTTACCGTTTTAGATTTTTAAAATGCTTTAGCATTAGCTGTCAAGCCACTGGTTTGCAACTGCAACTGCGAGCTTGCTGCATATGGGTTGAAATTTACTTTGGTCTGAACAAAAACAGAAAAAGGGCTCATTGAAAATGAACATCCATTCTCTGCCAGCAGGTGGCGCTTTCGGAACGGCAGAAATATAGTTTCGTCTATAAATTTAAGACTTCTTGAAATCATAATTAAGACTTTCTTTTACCTTTTTAAGGACCTGCAGAAATCTTTTTTCCCCTTTTATTCATAATTTTGTGAATTATTAGCGTACATCACAAACTGTATTTTTATGTACCTCGATATGGAAATTAATGAATTGCATGGTCTATTATCTGACTGTGATTAATACATAATAATACTGACAAAGTGGCAAATAATTTAGCTTTAAATTTATTTAAAAAAATTTAACAATATATATTTTTTTAACCAAACATTTTCCAAAATCATGTCTGATTCACAGAGACAAGCATGTACTCTGTCACTGAATATCTTTACTCTATCATGAATATCTTTTAAGCATAATATTCAATAAAAAAAATGTAGTTTATGTAGTTAACCAAACAAACAAACAAAAATTATAAAAACCAAAATCAAATCTTCTTTTATGTTCCACAGAAGAAAGTAAGACAAAAAAAGTCTTGGAATAGCATGAAGGTAAGTAAATGTAAATAACATTTTCAATTTGGGGTGAACTATTGCTTTAAGTGGTGCCTGTAGATTTCTAAAGGCTTCTACAGAACCATGCATCTTTTCAATCAATGTTTAACTGCAGTTGCGTTAATTATCAGGTTTTGAAGGATTATCAGACTGAGATTGTAAAACTTGATTTCTTCTCACAGCTGAACACTGCTAATGGAAAATCTAGCTTGATAAGCTGATTACACTCTCATATTTACAAACACAGTCAGACGAGCATGTTCAGTATTTCACAACAGTTCAAGATTTTGCTGCAATCTTTCCTCTATACTTAAGTGCTTTCACTTCCACAAAGACAAAACCAGTGATTGATTTACAGTCTTTATTTGCATTTCATGTAGGTTTGCCTTTCTCTCATCCGGTTCCCCTCGTCTGTCCAGTCAGTGTCCTCCATGTGTTGTGTAGAGTGACTCTCGCCATCATAAGTGTAATGGTGAAATTGCGTCTATACCATTCCCTGTGACACAAAAGGTTTGAAAGAAATGAATAACAGGGAATTAACCCTGTAAAGCATCACATAAAAATAATCTTTTTTAATTTTTTTGAAAATCACATTTGATACATTAGGCTTTTATGGTCCATATAGTATGATACAGAATGATAGTATGATATAGAAGAATATGAAGCTCATACTCAAGGAAATAAACAGTTTTATTCAGTGTCCCAACCAAGCAAAAATATGCAGAAAATAAGATGAACTTCTGATAGCTTTTAGTTTAAGTCAATACTGCAAACTGCTTGCATAAAATGCATATAAATATCACTATGGCAAGCTTATTAGCTTAAAATATTTCCAGTGTTACTTGTCCTAATTGCATTTTAACTAGTAACAATTATAATTAGAGAGCTTTCTAATTAAATTATTACTACTAAAAATTCCAGTTACAGAGCTCCCCAATTCAATTCTGACTGGTAACAATTCCGATTAAATGAATCTCTACAAATGAATTTTTACTAGTCACGTCTCCATTGACTTCCATTAATTTTTAATTACAGAGCTCTACAAATGAATTTTTACTAGTAAGAATTACAATTAGAGTACTAGTAAAAATGCAATTACAGAGCTCTATATTCAATTTTTACTAGTAAAAAAAATCACATTAAAGATATGTTTAATTGCAGAGCGCTGTAATTGAATTAAAGAGCTCTAATTCAGTTCTTACTAGGAGCAATTGAATTAGAGAGAGAGATCTCTAAATAGAATTCGTAATAGTAAAAACTGATTAGAGAGCTCTCTAATTGGAATTCTTACCAGTAAAGACTGGATAAGAGGGCTCTCTACTTGAATTAAAGAGCTCTTTAATTCAGGTGTTACTAGTAAGAATAGCATTAAAGAGCTCTCTAATTATAATTGTTACTAGTAAAAATGCAATTACGACAAATAACCCTGGGAATATTTTAAGCTGGTCTATATCTCCCAATAATATGTCTTAATAGTTGATATTTAAATGCTTAGTTTTTGATCTTTGTAGTTTTTGCATTTACATAAAATATATATATATATGGATAAATCAAGTAAAGCTAATTATCTAGTACAGTAAGTATTCTTAAAGTGATATTGTTAGTACTTTGCAATATTACTAACAATACAAAGGTTTAAGCAAAGAATTTTACAGTTATAAGACATTTTACTTGCTCAAAAAGCATGAATTATCAATGACAGTGCAGAAGGTAAGTAGAAAATTGTGTACAGTAGATTCTATTTATTTTTTAAATAAATACAGAGTATTTATCTCACCTGTTATAACTGGCATGCCTTGTAATGTTTTTGTCCAAAAAGTGTTTGTAAAATACTGCCATTTCCTCACTGCTTAAAGTCCTTTTCCTTCCTGGAACCATAATTAATGAGACATTATACAAAAGGCATGTCCCAAACAAATACCAGGTTGATCAATACGAGTTTTTTCAATGACTGATTCTTAAACATGTACATTTGGTTATATCTTTGCCAGTTCATGTGATAAATATACTGTATGCATTGTTTATATTTAGACAGCTCACCATCATCATCTCTCTCTGACAACCCTTTTGCGGTCAGTTGTGACTGCACATATTCTTCTTTTTCCTGTTAGAAAATTAAAGAGCATTAAAATTTTTAAGGTGAGTGGTACTTGTCTTTAAAAAGGGGCCAACATTGCTATGTGTCAGCAGCATATTAAGAATTTTCTGCAAGCGGCTAAAAAAATAATCATTTACAACACAATGCTGCACCCTAGTGGGGAAAGAAGCACTTCATGGAAGATTTCAACAGTCACAGTAACTATTCAACATGTTAAATGTGTTTCCTGCATCAAACTGTGATTTTAAAGCTCACACCATACATCTGTGGTTCACACCTTGGTAAATGTAAAGTTCTGGTTGGTCCAGAACTCGTGGTTCCAGTCTTCGGTCTCCTGTCTCAGATGCCTCAACTTCCTTTCCAGTGGGGTCTCATTTTCTGGGATGTGATATATGATCGGCCTCAGGTTTGACAGTCTGTCTGGTGGACCGATCCAGTCATATTTTGATGAGGCTGCTGGACTGAATCCAGTCCTCTACAATCAAAAAAGATTAAAACAAGGTAGCATTAAAAAAAAAATCCAAAAACAAAAGCCAGCTATAAATATGGATAAATTAGGCAACTACAGGCAACTGTATCTACAGTAGCAACTTTTTTAAAAAAGAAAAGTAGACATAAAAATTAAATATCAACAATCATTAAGAAACCTAAAAGAAAATGTAAAGAATGTGCAGCTCTAAATTAAATAATAATATAATAATATAATTTTTTTGATGTTTTTTGAAGTGTCAGATGTGTAGATGCTGATGTAGTTGCAATGCTGTTAATTTAAAAAAAAAAAAAAAAGTTAAACTACAAACCTCTGCTCGTTTGGCATGTTTTGGTGGTTGGCTTGAGCTTTGTCGATGACCTCGACAGGGGCTCCTTAATGACAGAAGGGCGTGTGTGTAACACGGACGCAAAGACCTAAATATTAAATAACTACCTGTTTTTACATTCATCGTTAATAAGTCATTGACCTTGACGAAAAATAATAAGTACAATTTCTTCACCGGCCTACGTTACAGCATGAACCCCAAGCATTACATTTTTAACATGGTGGATTATTTTAAAATAAAAGTCCTTTCCCTCACTCATGCATTAGTACTGAATCAGGATATGTAACTGGTTTCTGAGAAAATAAAAATCGTAACGTCGCGTTATGTAAAAAATTCTGTGTTGTATGTGATTTATATTTCCAACAAAAATAAAGATTTTTGTAACTCTCTTGCGAGTTCCACTTCCTGTACTTCTGATTTACCAAACTGGACGACCAAAACATTCAATGAGTTACGAAACTACAACGTAGTGCACATGGTCAACGTTAGACTATAAACCCAACATGTTTTTCCAATATTTTAATAAAAATTCTATTCATTGAAGAATTCTGAAAAATGTATCATTGTGATGTATCACTGTAAATATATATCATAGGAAATCAGCATATTAGAATGACTTCCGATGGATCATGTGACACTGAAGACTGGAGTGATGATGCTGAAAATTCAGCTTTGCATCACAGGAATAAATTAGAAACTTTATAAAATTGCAATAATATTGCAGTTTTACTGTGTTTCGGGTAAATAAATGCAGCCTTGATGAGCATAAAAAGGCTTATTCTGTCAAAAAATATATATATATATATATATATATATAAAAAAATTACTGACCCCCATTTTTTTAATAGTGAGTAAATGATTTTGTTATATTCCCCGCCTATTTAAAACGCCACTCAGAGATTACAGACATTAGGTATGTTTTCTGGACACGTGTTACTGACATTTACTGAATTGAAACTCATCGTAACTCGTTCGTTCTCGCTTGGCCAGCAGGTTTATGTCATTAGACATGTATGCCTGGTGGTTGTAAACGAAAATTGCGTTGTGTTTAATCTGTAAACACAGGCGCATCAATGGCTGTCCGCTGGTTATGCAGGTAGGATGGACAGCCCGTTAAACATCATGTTTAATAAGAAATGTATTCATATGATTATGTCTTTAATTTATACAACACCTCACCTTGCACTGCGGTGAGCTCTTAATGAGAACTGATCAGTGTCTTTGTGTGCTTTAAATGGACGTAATAGCAGCAAGCTAAACATGCGGATTATTTCAAGTCATATGTGTCGTTTTAAATTGCTTTACACAGCTCAGCTATTACGTTTACAGCAGATCCGTTGACGTTGTTGTGCATAAAAGATGAAACCACTTTGTGGTTTGGAAGGGAGTTCACTTTTGACTTCATAGGCTAGATGTGTTTATTAAAAATACGAAGGGAGCAGAGTCAGTACATTACGTGCTGTATCGATATGACATTCTTTGGGCTGCGGAGAGATGATTTTATGTACTCATCGGGCAAATGTGGTCATGCTGAAAATCGTACAGTATGAGGGATCCCTCCTGATGTGAGGAATGGTCTCCCCAGTGTGGTGTTTCGTTAGTAAACGAATCGCTGTGTTTGAACGAATCTTTTAAGTGAACGAATCATTCTCGTTACCTTACATACACCGCCTGTGGCTCCATTGATACTTTTCGCTTACTGAAGTCTCTCCCTTTTGACTGCACACCTGTCTTCAGATACTGACTGTAGCACGAGCAAGCATTTGATTGATTGGATTTACCAATGCCAGAATCTTGGCAAAATGGAAATATTTTAAATATCATATGTCCGTATTGTATCTTTATATACTTACGTTACGGTTTGGTCAGGTACCCGGATGCGCGGCCATATTGGCGATAATCGGATGTAAACAACAGCATTGATTGCACAGTTAATATGCTGATGAATATGTTGTTCCGCTTATTTATGCCGTCTAAACCACAGAAAACATTTGGAAGCTGCTAAATCATATAGAGAAGGACTTAGCAAGCAGGAAAGTGCATGATATTTTGACAAACTGAAGTTAATCGGTGGTAAAGATATGTACGAGCAGTATTATTTAAGATATTAGCCTGATATTTCACCTACCTGACCGGAAATGATAAGAACAAAAAATGCACTCTTCTGCTTGATTTATTATAACTTTTGGCAGTCTGTAGTACTGCAACCCTGCTGAAAAAAAACAGCTAAAACCAGCCTAGGCTAGTCTTAGCTGGTTTAAGCTGGAAGTAGCTGGTTTTAGCCAGTCTCCCAGTCTGACCAGCCAAAACCCCTCTAAATCAGCCTGCTAACCAGTTAAGACCAGCCTGGATGACCAGCTAAAACCAGCCAACCAGCTTAGGCTGGTTTTAGCGGGGGGGTTTTGTCAGCAGGGAAATGTTTTCCCGGTCCAACCAATTAGTACAGCCCAAAACATGACATAATTAACCATTTTCAGCAGCAATAATCAGCAAAATTTGCAAGTTCTGTTCGATTCAGTGGTATTATTTACATTCTGTGCCACCAATATGGCCACGTCGTGAAAACACTCTATATCTGTATTTTTTTATATGCTACCATTATACTTGAGAATTTAAAGCTGAATATATTTACATAATAGAAGCTAATATATTTATTAATTTTGGTGCCAATGCCATCCACCTTATTTTTCCTGTAAGAGTGGCCATTTGTAAATTTAATGGGTCTGGCTTCCGGTCTTATCCATGTCCAGCTATTTTTAGCTGTACAAAACAGTTTGTTTTGTTGTTTGATATTACAAATTGGTGTGTCTTGCCATATTATTTTAATGTATTATTTTAGTTATAAACACACTGGTTTTAAGTGCAAACAGTTTTACCGTTTACTGCACATTTTTATTCTCCTCATTTTTTCCCTATAGCGGCTAAAGAACCGAAAACCTCTTGACATTTGCCATTAAAATTACGCCAATTACTGCAATTATGCCTTAAATGAACTATGAAAATGAGAATAAAGCCTTACAAGTTGCAATCAATTTCTTATTGGTTAAACTGAGACTAACTTGCGTTTTTCTGTGAGTGCTTGATCATATGCTCTGAGGATATGCTTTGTTGTAATTTGGGGGGAAAAACAATTATGATGATTTCTTAAAAGACTTGTAAGCAGGCAAAAAATAAAAAGGGTAATAATCCTTATTTCAGTCATGAACGACTCAAAATGAACGATTTAATCACTCGCCCCCACCTACCGGCGTAATGATGTTACTGCATATAGAGTCACTGAATGACTCTTTCATTGAACTGATTCAAAAGAGTCACTGAGGTGAATCACTAGCGCTTATAGTGGGAGGGAAGGGGAGGGGTAGGAATGCAGTCCATACCGATGTGATGCCGCTGCTGCTGCTGCTCTAAATGCCAGTCTCTGCCAGTGTAACTGCAAGTCCACGATCCAGAAATTACTGGACTGTTGCACCGCGCAAAACATTTCAGTAGCGTAGCTGATGGAAACGGCGTCCGGTAGACATGTGCGCGAACGTTTTCGGCGCGTTGAAAAGGTGAGAAATATGCTGCGCATCTTAGGAGGTGGTGAGAGATGCTCGGATTGTGTCGGATAGGGTTGGCTGGTGTTCAGAAGCAATAAAAATGTCGTTCTGCGATGGGTTCATTCATGTAAATCCAGTCAGCGTTGTCAGATTATTTAGTGAGGCATGCTCAGGTTTGTGTTACGTTCTAACTCCGCCTTATTGATTTTATAGTTCATGTCAAGGATGTAGACTACCGAGCAACGAACAAATGTAGGAATTTAAGAATCAGCCATTGCAAAACCTATATCGGGGGGACATGTTCTTGGTTCTTGTATGAGGGTGCAGCTGTAAGACACTCTTCATGATGGCACAGATGATGATGAAGAGACGTGTGTTGCATTCAGCCTCCACGAACAGATGACAGTTTTAGTTGATCTCACCGGTAGCATCAGTATCAGAGCTGCTGTGGACAGTTCCAGAATCTCAACTCCCTCCCTATAATATTAATGCTTAAGTTTGAAGACCCCTGTATTAGTCTCAGTAACTGAAAAAAGAAAAGAAGTTTGATCATTTTTAATGTTCTTCCAGGAGATTATCTATTTGATTAATAACATTTCCTTTAACTTTAAAACAACACAATCTCACAATAGTTAATTAAAAACAGGTAAAACACCTGAAAAATGTATATGGGATTAATTCCTTCATATACATAGTATGCATTATGAAGTACATAGTACACACTTTTTCATAGTGTTGTTTGTTTATTACTTGTTACGTTGGTGTTCGTTGTACTCTGGCAACCACAGCTGCCAGTTTTTACCATAAATTTAACAGGATGTTGTTTAGAGTGTACTTTAAAAAATTAAAATACTTTATGATCACTGTGATGATGATGAGATATTGCATTGCATTCAGCCTCCATTAGGGCCCTATGTAATCCTTTTTATTTATTTTTCCCAAATTCTGTTTCATTTTCCAACTTAGATTTTTCTTTTGTATTTTTCTGGATTTAGTTTTTCCGTTTTAATTTTTCTAGACTCTGTTTTAATGATTAAATTACATTTTATTAATATTGGTCCCTACTCCATTAAGTTTAGTCTAGTTAGTTTAGACCTCCGTCAGTTTCAGTAGGGCCTAGTTGTGAATAATTCTGTGATTTTAAAATTTGCTTTTCATTATTATTTAAAATCAGGTTGAGGGATAGAAGTACAGTTTGTTCAATGGATTGCACTGTTGATTTCCAACATACAAACTGTTCAGCTGACAAAATGTGTTTCTGAAAAAAAAAGCTCCATAAAACAGTTTTGAAAGTTGTGAGTTGTGAAAATGACATGTTCTAAGACCTTTATACAGTTTGTGCTAGTGTATAGTGTGACCCTGGACCACAAAACCAGTTTTTAGTAGCATAGGTATATTTGCAGCAATAGCCAACACTACATTGTATGGGTCAAATTATCGATTTTTATTTTATGCCAATAATCATAAGGATATTAAGTAAAGATAATGTTCCATGAAGATATTTTGTAAATTTCTTACCATAAATATAGTAAAACTTAATTTTTGATTAATAATATGCATTGCTAAGAATTTAATTTGGACAACTTTAAAGGTGATTTTCTCTATTTCAATTTTTTTTTTTTTTTTTTTTGCACCCTCAGATTCCAGATTTTCAGATAGTTGTATCTTGGTCAAATATTGTCCTAACAAACCATACATCAACAGAAAGCTTATTTACTCAGCTTTCAGATGATGTAAAATGACCCTTATGACTGGTTTTGTGGTCCAGGGTCACCAATGTGTGTGATTTGGAATCAGGTTTGTATATTCACATTATTGATTGTTTTTTGTGTAACAGTGGCTTTAGGTGTTTGATTTAGAATCAGTGAAGTGGTTCTTGAGCCTTACTGATAGTGTTAAGGGAATACAGAAAGCAAAAAAAATGTAGAAAAGACCTACGGCTTACTCACTGGTCCTGGTAAGGGAAGGGCCAGCCATACAAATATTGTCCTAGGCCATGTGAATATGAGTGGTAGAATATAATTAAAGGAGAAGTCCAATTCCAAAACAAAGATTCACATATAATGTACTCACCCCCTTGTCATCCAATATGTTCATGTCTTTCTTTCTTCAGTCGTAAAGAAATTATGTTTTTCTGCATTTTTCTCCATATAGTGGACTTCTATGGTGCCCCGATTTTGAACTTCCAAAACGCAGTTTAAATGCGGCTTCAAACGACCCCAAATGCGGTTGTGAATGATCCCAGCTGAGGAAGAAGGGTCTTATCTAGCGAAACGATTGGTTATTTTCATTAAAAAATACAATTTCAATACTTTTTATTTTCTCAAACGCTCGTCTTGTCTTGCTTTCCCTGAACTCTGTGTATTCTGGCACAAGACAGTTAGGGTATGTCAACAATCTTAAATCGTATTTTCTCCCTCAACTTCAAAAATCATTTCAAAATCATCCTACATCGCTGCAGAAGTACCGACACAGTCTTTGCAAAGTAAACATGCAAAGA
>JAHKKF010411138.1:0-10184 GCA_019740295.1 Labeo calbasu | reverse complement strand
TGAGCGTCTCTACCAAGCATGTCACTTGAGGATTTGTTAATTATGTCCAACTAATGCTTCTCCACAAAGTTTTTCTCCTTGCAGTTTTCTTCTTTAGTTCCCCCCCTCTCTCTCTCTCTCTCTTCTTTTTTTTTTCTTTTATAATCTTTAGATTGTGCCAAATCTGTTATCTAAAGCTGTGTCACCTAGAGTATTAAAATAATATTCACATATGCGTAAAACCTCTCATAAATCTCACCAAAAATGACCTGTTTGCTGTCTGCTAGGTGATCAAGCATTTAAGGAAATCATATGATTTATATTGAAACAATATTAATTTTTGTCAGACGAACATAATGTAAGCTTGTTTGATTAGAAACTGTAAAAAGAACATTGTGTTTTTCACTGTTTTTCATATTACAGATTCTGTGTATTTCTCCAGTGAGCTGTCATCAAGCTTGGTGACATTTTTCAGTTTTTTCTATATTATATTCAATTATACTTCTATTATATATTAAAAAATTAACAAAGGCATCAGTATTTGTGTCTGTGATACTGACCTTCATAGTACTTTGTAAAAAGATGGAATTTAAACAAATATTTAAAATATCTAATTGTTAATTTGGAGATGAAATGTGAAAAAAAAAAAGTATGATTGCTAAAAACACAATTATGATAAAAAAAATATTAATAATTATAAATGTAAATGTTAGATGTGATTAATTAAAGTAAAAATGTATGATTGGTTAGTGTTTAATTCATTTACTTTGTAAAGTCTGTACAATTAGTAAAAATAATTAAATATAATTGTCTACACCACCTGTCAAAAGGTTTTGGACTGTAAGATATTTAATGTTTTTTTTTTTTTTTAAAGAAGTCTCTTTTGCTCACCAAGTCTTTATTTATTTGATCCAAAATACAGCAAAAACAGTAAAATTGTGAAATATATTTACTATTTAAAACAGCTATTTTCTAATAGCTAGTTTAAATGTATTTTAAAATGTAATTTATTAATCCTATAATAATTTAATTGGTCCTTCAGAAATCATTCTAATATCCTGATTTGCTGTTCAAGAAACATTTATTAGTAGTAGTAGTAGTAGTAGTATTGTTCACATTATTATTATTATTAACAGAACAAATGCTGTTCTTCTGAACTTTCTATACATCAAAGAAACCTGAAAAAATTCTACTCGGCTGTTTTCAGCTTAATAATAGTAATAATAATAATAATAATAAATGCTTTTTGAGCAGCAAATCAGAATATAAGAATCATTTCTGAAGGATCATGTAACTAGAGGAATGATGCTAAAAATTCTGCTTTGAATTTCACAATTTCATTGTTTTTGCTGTACTTCGAATCAAATAATTGTAGGCTTGGTGAGCAGAAGAGACTTCTTCAAAAAACAATAAAAATCTTACTGTCCAAAAACTTTTGACTGGTAGTGTATATATGTATATGTACAATTTCTCATACTGTGATATAAGCTTTTGGTCAATATAATAAAACAGAATTTCTATAAAAATGTGTCCTTAAGGCTGAGCTTTGTGAAGTCGAGTAGTCTTTTCATAAGTCATGCCACAAATGAAGTTGGCCGGGTTTCACGACCCAGTCATGTACAGCAACCCAAGCTCTCTGATAACCATGCACATCCCAGCTGTCTTTGCTCTTAATGCCGCAGCCATGATGTAGAGCGATGAAAGACGAAAAGGCTCATGCAGTATTCATGCTCTCTCGTCTATATTTAGGTATTTCATCGAGCGGAGAGAAGACAAAGAGGTGTATTTCGATATCGAATCCATCAGCGGAGTCATTAGAACTACTCAGCTCCTGGACCGCGAGGATACGCCCTGGCACAACATCACTGTCATGGCAACAGAGGAAGGTGGGTACCAGAAACCATGCTGGTTGAGCTTCGCCACTTTAATAACTCGCAAATTAGTTTGCCAAGACAGTCTCGGCAATAAACGGCTCATGAGAAACGGACTGCCGTTCGCTTTCTCTCTTTGAAAATCGCTCGCCCTCCCGCTGCTGTGAAATCAACTCTGCAGGCCTGTTAAGAGTCAAAGATCGCACCTCTAAGCACATAAGGAATAGTTAGCTCAGAAATGAAAATTGCGGTTATTTACTTACCCCGCTTGACTTTCTTTCTTCTGTGGATAGAGAAAAATGAAGACTGCTAGTTGTTGTTTTTCCATGCAATTAAAATGAATGGAGCCAAAAGCTTTCAAGCTTCAAAATGGATCCAGAAGCACTGTAAAATATCATTAAAGTGGATCCAAATAGCTTGTGTGCTATATTCTGCAGACATAGTCTGAATGTATATGTTTTTCACTCATAATCTTCCCCTCCAGTGAGCTGTTAATTGCTGTATACAATTTGAGAACCAGTTTAGTCTGATTTATGATTCAGTCTTTTAAATCTAGTTTTGAACAAGATTCGCTGAAAGATCCGACTCAGAAGAATGATTCATTTTCTCCTTATAACTGCAGTTTACCAAAGACAGTTTACCATTGGTCACATGCATGTAACCAATCCTGTCAACTTGCGGGGCGGAGCTTTGCATATCATTAGCTAATGGGAACATGGTTTGTGCGGTATTAGCAAGGCATTACTAGCTGTTTAATAGTGCAGTCATACATATCAAAGGTTAATTATATCAATTACCGTTTCATGTCTGACATTGTAGAGAGCGATACATGAAATGCATTACCATTTTGATATGTGGACTACTAGACGACCCTGTATGCTCTTCCTCTTCTTCATCATCAGTCAGTTTCTGGTTTAAACATTATTGCCTAAATTAATCCAGTATTGGCACTTGCCATTGTGTTGCATTTACTACAATGATAGTGGAGTGGAGGCAGAGACTAATTTGCATATTCATGTTTCCACATACTAAATGTGGTCAGGGTGTAGAGTTGTATTGAAGCCATTTAACAAAACTTATAAAATTAGAGAACTGTTTCCAGGACTGTTGGCATACATGCTTGAGAATAATGTTGTATCCATATCAGCATCAAGGTTTTTGTTTTATTGTAAAAAAAAAAAAAAAAAATACCCGGCTTTAAAATAAAATAAAATAAAATAAAATAAAATAAAATAAAATAAAATAAGTTTAAATATGTATTTTGATTATTAAAGATGAGTTTAAATTATTAAAAATTAGTAAATGCAAGGGAACTTTTTATTGTAAAAATTATTGTATTGTATTGCCTTGCTCTTTGTATATATTTTCCATCTGGAATTGGGAAAGAAAGAAAAAATACAAACGGGCAAACAAATATTGTTAAGAGGGAATTATGAGGGGAAGAAGTGTTAAAAAAAAGTTTTTAAAAAGTGTAATTTTAATAATTAAAGATAGGTTTAAAGTGATTAAATTAGTGACTGCAGGGAGACTTTGTTTTAGGAAAAAATAACAATAAATAAATAAATACATTTTTTTTTTTTTTTTAGGGAAAATGTGTTTAAATATGTCATTTTAATTATTAAAGCAAAGTTTTAAGTGATTAAATTAGTAACTCCGGGGGACTTTATTTCTAGAAAAATGTTTAAATAAGTATTTTAATTATTAAAGATAAGTTTTAAGTGATTAACTTAGTGAGTGCAAGGGGGCTTTACTTTTGTTTAACTGTAAAAATTACGCCTGCCCTGGTCTTTGTATATATTTTCCTTCTGGAATGGGAAAAGAAAAAAAATACAAATACATAAATAAATAAATACTTTTATGAGGAAAAAAGTGTTTACATATGTAATTTTATATATTAAAGATGTGTTTTAAGTGATTAAATTAGTAACTCCAGGGGACTTTATTTCTAGAAAAATGTTTAAATAATTATTTTAATTATTAAAGATAAGTTTTAAGTGATTAAATTAGTGAGTGCAAGGGGGCTTTGCTTTTGTTTTACTGTAAAAATTATGCCTGCCTTGGTCTTTGTATATATTTTCCTTCTGGAATAGGGAAAGAACAAAAATACAAATAAATAAATACATACTATTATGAGGAAAAAAAGTGTTTAAATATGTAATTTTAATTATTAAAGATATGTTTTAAGCAATTAAATTAGTGACCAAAGGGGAACGTTATTACTTGAAAAATATTTAAATATGTATTTTGATTATCAGAGATCATTTTTAAGTGATTAAATTAGCGAGTGCAAGGGTGCTTTACTTTTGTTTTAGTGTAAAAATTATGCCTGCCTTGGTCTTTGCATATATTTTCCCTTTGGAATGGGGAAATAAAAGAAAAGTTGAGTTTGAAGTGATTAAAAGATGAGTTTTAAGTGATTAAATTAGTAGCTGCAGGGGACTTTATTACTAGAAAAATGTTTAAATATGTATTTTCCAAGGGGACTTTGTTTTTTGTATTACTGTAAAAAATTAAGAAAGATAGAAAGAGGGGAAAAAATTTTAATTATTAAATATTAAATATAATACTGTGTGTTCCTCATACAAAACTCACCATATGATTTCCGAAGATGTGCAATATAGCTCACAGCTTTTATAATTCTATTATGGTGCTTTTATGCCCTTTGATGCTTTCCAATTGAATGGAAAATAGTGATCAGCACAGTCTTCAAAGAGTCGCCTTTTGTGTTACACAGGTTTGGAACAAAATGAGGGTAAGGAAATGACAACAGAATTTAAATCTTTTAGTGAAATACCCCCTTAACAAAGCCACTCAGGCAAGAGAACAAAAACAGGCAAAGATTGGGAGTATATAATCTTCCAGATGATAAAAGTCACAGGCAGTAATGTAAATGAAGTCATGTGACCCTTCTGCTGCAGATCTTATCAGGGTAATTACCCTTACACCCAGCACCAATGACACACGTTCAGTCTTCTATATGAAAATCATATTCCATTTATCCAGCACGTGAATGAAAAATCACACATCGATTTAATATCTCAGTTATTTTCCCTAGACAGCAATGAGATCAAATGGAGACTTTGCATAAGTCTGCTGCTCAGAGATACACATTAATCTCCTCGAGAGCCTCAGAAGAAATCTTAACTGTCTCAAGCTGTGCTCAGATCTGTGCTCATCAACATTTCAGCAGATGCTTTACATTATACAAGTAATAAACACAAGTTACATTATACAAGTGTAAACACAAAACAAACGTCCCAAAAGGTAAATGACACACCGAATCACATTTCTGATGTCGTTTTGATTTTGCGTTTAACACTGTTGTACACAATCAAAGATACACTGAAGGGAGTAGATTTTTTTTAAAGAATGGTGTGTTTGTTGCCATGGCGATGGTTTTGCCGTTAAAGGCTTCATTCTGAGAAATGTTCGTTTCTGGTCCCGCTGTGGGTGTGAATTCATGTTAGAGTGCTCGTTAGTGAGGATGACGAGGGAGAGGAACTCACTTGGCCTGTACGCTTATAAGACGTCTCGGCAATTATATGCACATTTATTGCATTTAACAGTAACTCTGCCATTGACAGATCATCATGTTATTTTGTTAGCTGCTTCTAGTTGTGGTGCATGAACATTCTGTATTATAAAACTGATTGATCTGGCGTTTTTGCCAGATATTAAACACCCTACGCACAACTCGTACCACAGAAGAGCCTAATAGTGACAGACAGCTTTTTCAGTCATTTCGGTTCCAAATTTCTTAAAGAAAGGAGCAAGGTTAGCTCTAAGATCAAACACAACATTACAAACTTAAATTTGAAGCAAATAACAGCTAAAACCAGCCTATGCTGGCGGCGCTGGTTTAAGCTGGTCACAAAGCCTGATCATTTAAGCCCAAACTGACCAGCTAAAGAAGTGGTCAAAACCCCTTTAAAACCAGCTGCGAACTATAGCTATGACCAGCCAAAACCATCCAGCTAAGGCTGGTTTCAGTTGGGTTTTACATAAGGGAATCCTAAATTAGTTTTGTGTGTGCGGAACAGAGAATGTATTTTTAGAGAATGTGATGATTGACACTAAAACCAAAGTAGCAAATAGCAGTATCCACTATTTTTGACCAAAGTACACTACCGAAAGTTTTTGGACAGTTAGATTTTTAATGTTTTTAAAGAAGTCTCTTCTGCTCATCAAGCCTGCATTTATTTGATCCAGAGTACAGCAAAAACAGTAAAATTGTAAAATATTTTTACTATTGAAAATAACTGTTTTCTATTTGAATATATTTAAAAATGTAATTATTTCAATGCTGAATTTTTAGCATCATTACTCCAGTCACATGATCCTTTAGAAATCATTCTAATATTGTGATTTGCTGCTCAAAAAAACATTATTATTATTATTATTATCTTGAAAACAGCTGAGTAGAATTTTTTTTCAGGTTTCTCTGATGAATAGAAAGTTCAGAAGAACAACATTTATTAGAAATAGAAATCTTTTGTAAAAATCTTTTGTAATTATAAATGTCTTTATCATCACTTCTGATCAATTTAAAGCATCCTTGCTAAATGTATTCATTTTTCATTTCTTTTTTTTTTCATATATATATATATATATATATATGTATGTCCTCAAGTGTTTTAAAAAAAAATTATGATTATGATAATAACAATAATAATATTTTTTGAACAGCAAATCAGCATATTAGAATGATTTCTGAAGGATCATGTGACACTGAAGACTGGAGTAATGATGCTGAAAATTTAGTTTGATCACAGAAATAAATTACATTTTAAAATATATTCAAATAGAAAACAGTTATTTAAAATAGTAAAAATCAAAACTTTCACAATATTACTGCTTTTGCTGTATTTTGGTAGTGTATTACATCGATCAAAGACTCCCTATGTTCAAACATTTTAACTAAACCACTGTCAACGATTGTGTTTTATATTTATGTTTTGAAGGCTGTTTTGCAGAACGCGCTCTTGAAGGGTTGCCATGTCCTCTTATTATAAGCTCACAAAGCTATCATAAAGTTATGGAGTTAATAAAGTAGGCGAAGGCAGATTGTGATGTTTTGGTATGTGGCTAATTTCCAAGATAAAGCGTAAAGAGTCACGTGACTCTTCTGCTACAGGTTTTATCAGAGTAATTACCCCTACATTCAGCACCAATGACACACATTCAGTCTTCTATATTATAATCATATTCCAGCACATGAATGAAAATTCACATATCGTCCTTAATATCTCAGCTATTTTCCCTTGACAGATCAAATGGAGACTTTGTGTAAGTCTGCTGCTCAGAGATATATATTAATCTCCTTGAGAGTCTCAGAAGTGATCTCAACTGTTTTTACAGAAGGATTTTACAGAAGGGAATCATAAATTAGTTTTGTGTGTGTGCAGAACAGAACTCACTCTAGAAATTGCAATGTTTGACACTGTGGAATCACAGCAGCAAATAGTGGTATCTGCTATTTTTGACCAAAGTATCACATCAACCAAAGTGATTTTAAGGCCTTGAAGGGTTGCCATGTCCTCTTATTATAAGCTCATAAAGCTAACATAAAGATACAGAGTTAAAAAAGTAGGCAATGGCAGATTGTGACGTTTTGTTGAGTGACTCATTTCCAAGATAAAGCATTTTGGAAGTTGTTTATTGGCTGGATTTTTTTTTTATCAAAATCTGGCAACAATAATCAGTCAAGACACACCTTGCATACCGCACATACAGAAGAGAGATACAATTACGATACACGTTTACGTATGTCATTAACAGCTAGTTGTTCAGTTCTGTATGCACTGTAGTTTTCATGGCACGTCTTTTTTTCACCTCTATCCATGTTACTGATGTTTTTACAGTGTGAAAAACTCCCAGAGGGAGCTGCTAGGTGTTATTTATCAGAAAAACCCCACTGCCTACCATTTGATAATTTCCCCTGTTTTTCTTCTTGCAATAAGTAGATATCCTGCACACAGTTTAGCTGTTGATACAGGGCGAACAGAGCTCATTCACCTCTTCTGGAAAGCATTGAAAAACACATGCATGAAGTCATCGAATAGCAAACACATCTATCTATCTATGCTTTGGTCTGAACTTACAAATGTTTTATGTATTTTGTTGTAATATCATAGTTAATTAAAAATCGGTGGTACGTGAGTTTAAAAGATGCAAAGTAATTTTCAAAAGACCATAACTGAATGTAATTTATCTTGTTAATTACTTAATGTGTAATTGAACAGAATATTTTTATATCCTTGTTGTGGACCTGCTTTTAATTTATGAGCATTATAATGCCTTGTAAATTTCTGCGTTTTTGCATTTATAGTGTTTTGATTCAAATTAATTTAATCAGTTTGGGTCCGACTCACTGAGAATTGCTATTAGATGATTTAGCCAATTTGTAAACAAAATTAGCCGGATCCCACCCAGGGATCAAGGAGTGCATGCAAATGTACCTTTCTCTAAGAAATTACAGTTCAGATATGCGTTCTTTTGAGACAGACTTGATCGAAATTTGCATAACCTGTGTTTGCTAAT
Source organism: Labeo calbasu (assembly GCA_019740295.1). NCBI lineage: Eukaryota > Metazoa > Chordata > Actinopteri > Cypriniformes > Cyprinidae > Labeo > Labeo calbasu. The sequence continues at coordinate 1,794 of JAHKKF010411138.1, read as the reverse complement.
CAGTAATTAATTGGTCATTGCTATATTGTTTGTTTATCAGTTTTTATGTAATTTGATATTTAGCAAAACTACATTCTAGTTCACAAATGTCCCATTCCACTTGGAGCCTGTTTGGATTTCCACTGTCATTTTATAAAGTTCAACATATCCCCTGATCTCTGTGTGTTTGTTAATTAAATAGCTTGATAATTTGAGAGTATAGTACTCTCAGATTCCATTTCCATATTTTAACATTTTTAAATATTAAAGATTATTTTGATTTAGTTTTCTGCAGGTTTTTATTCAAAATCAATGAAAACAATGTGAAAACACTTCTAAAATCTTAAGTTTCTCATGTGATATTTTTAAGTCATTTTTCTGTTGTTTAATCACTTTAAATGCACAACAGATGGATTTAATGTATAAGTAAAGGAATGGATCGACGAGGTGATGGGTTTATTAATATTTTAATGCGTAGATAAATCTCCATTACAATTATCTTCTGTTCACAGATGCAGCTTTATGTTTCTGAAGAACTTTCCTTGTAGCTCAGAATTTTATTTTTTCATATAAGCCACCTGACATTTTTTTCTACATGCTGCAATGTTTTCATTTGTTTTCAGACAATCCCAGTCTTCAGAGCCACGTGCCTGTTACAGTGCAGGTTCTAGATGTGAATGACAATCCTCCGATGATCAACACAGAAGACGAGATCATCATCTGTGAAAGCACCAGAGCAGGACAGGCAAGTCCCACAACAGTCAAACTGTTTCTCTGTCTGACACCTTCATTCACTGACAGTCTTCTTATAGTGAACTGCTGTAAATTAACTGTGATTTTAATCAGTTAATTTACTAATGAGCATAATTCTTATGCATGTAATGCTTAAATATGTCTTTTTGTGATTAGAAATGGAAGCATTTACTGTATTAACAAATGTTAAGTTGGTCATCTGAAGGATTATAATATGGGTTTGATCAATATGGATTTACATATCAGCCTGCACAGAAAATTCCCTTACAAACCGCTACAGTTCTCTCCCATAAATGGTGAGGGGAAAAAAGAGCGAGTGTGAATATTTAGAGGGGCTGAAATAGAAAAATGGAAGAGGGTTATAGGAATGCTAATCATCTCTCAATGAGAATAAAAATCTGATCAACAAAGCGTGACAGCTCTGACTCACTAAAGCACACTTCTATTTTCCTACCCACACTTTTCCATTTAATTTTGAAATGCTGTTTTTCACCAGCGGCCTGAAGAAAGAGAGGGATGAGAGCGAGAGAAAATGAAGGACAGATGAGGTCAAGCCTATTTTAATATCCCCTGTGTTCCCAACATAAAACAGTACATCCAATTCCAAAAATTATCCACACTACATTACGGGAGTAGCACATTAAAGTGCTTCTGTGCACTTTGCATGTGTTTTAAGTGGAGTGTGTACTTTCTGCACCACTAGAATCACCAAACTGACTTTAAAAAATAAAGAACATTATAAAACAGGTGTCGCAATCACCCCCATCTGCCATTGGTTGGTTGATCCCATCTTGCTGAGTGGATTGATTAAAGTTTCAAAAAAACTTGAAACACAGAGAAATGTTTTGACAGCATGTTTAGACCTTTTGGCAAAATCAGCCTACAGATGTGTACTTACAGTTTATTGCATTTAAGCTGGGATAGGAAAAAGTATTTTAGCATAACTGTCTTTTGTACAGTAAGTTTGGTTTGATAAAGAAAGGAGAATTTAGGACTTTATTCGGTTTACTCAGGTGTTGATGCTTGTATGTATATTTACAGTATATATTATATGTGATCTTG
>JAHKKF010411050.1:0-18751 GCA_019740295.1 Labeo calbasu | reverse complement strand
CAGAATCAGTGCAAATAAGAAAGTTTTTTGATTTGAAACGACATGATGGTGAGTAAATAATAGCAGAACTTTCATTTTTTAGTGAATAATCCATTTAACAAGCAAGTCGTCAAACCTTATATGCACCGTAGGTCGCCATTCCACAAATCAAAATCATCAGCAATGAGATTGCAGCAGCAATGCACATGTCTGTGGAGGAAACACACATGACATTAGATCTTCATATGGAATATTGAGTCTAATGTCCAAAATGTACCCTCTAGAATTGGGTAAAGATATTAACTATAGTCTGAAATTCAATAATCCAATCCCAAGAATGATCTTTTAATATAACAAGAATTTTGCTAAATGTTATTTTGCAGCAAACTTCTGCTGAGGTCACTAAAAACTCAAATTATCAAATCATGTTTTGAATGAATGTTTATATTTTTAACATCAGCCGTTTTAGTAGTGTTGATGTTAAACATAAGTGTTTCAATAATGCAAAGTTCCTTATAAAATTCACAGTATCAATTCATAGAGAATTTCTTATAGGCTATATTTTTACAAATTAACTGCATTAATTGAAAAGTAGGCTGAGTTGGATAAATCTAATACAATTCAAATCTGACTGACCAGAATGAGGAATTTAACTGAAATTGTACAGAATCAAATTAAGACCCAGAACTATCAACAAACATGTAAAATGTAACAAATTTTGTTATTATGCACTGAAATTTCTATTCAAATGCATTGAAATATATCTATGTAAATTGTAAAGAATTGTCATTGCCTTCAAATTTCTTAAAAAAACGCACTGAAATACATTAGCCAATTTTAATGAATTATTACACATTCAAATTTCCAATAAGATGCAATTAAATATACACTACCGTTCAAAAGTTTGGGATCAGTAAGATTTTTAATGTATTTTAAATGCGTTTGTTATGCTCATCAAGGTGGCATTTATTTGATTGAAAATACAGAAAAAACATATCCATATTGTGAAATATTACTGCAATTAAAAAATAACAGTCTTCAATTTTAATATACTTTAACATATATTTTATTCCTGTGACGCAAAACTGAATTTTCAACATAATTGAACATCATTTTCTGTTACATGATCCTTCAGAAAACATTCTAATATGCTAATTTATTACAGTTGTGATGCTTAATATTTTTTTGGAAACTGATATACTTTTTTATTATATACTATTCTTTGATGAACAGAAAGTTTAAAAGAAGCAGCATTTATTTGAAATAGAAATCTTTTGAAATAATATACAACACCATTCAAAAGTTTGGTGTCAATTTTTTTTCTTTCTTTTTCTGAAAGAAATTAATACTTTACTTTCATTCAGCAAAGATGTGTTAAATTGATAAAAAGTCTCATATTGTTAAAAAAAAGTTTTCTATTTTAAATCAATGCTGTTCTTTTTCACATTTTATTCATCAAAGATTCCTGAAAAACTTCCAAAGTTTCCAAACAAAAAGTTAAGCAGGACAAATGTTTCCAACATTGATTATAAATCAGGATCATGTGAATCAACAAGGATCATGTGACACTAAAGACTGGAGTTTGCATTACCTAAAGAAATTATATTTTAAAGTATATTAAAACAGAAAACCATTACTTTAAATTGTAATAATATTTGTTTTTTTTTCTGTATTTTTGATCAAATAAATGCAGCCTCTGTGAGCATAAGAGGCTTTTTTTTTTAAAAAACAAAAAAAAATTCATCAACATCAAAAACTTTTGAACGGCAGTGTCTCGGTGTACATTTCTGAATGATTAATTCATAAACAAACTTACTAATTTATCAGAGAAAGCTAAAGACTGACACATGAGCCAGTAACATTGGCTGCCCAAGTTAAAATTTTAGTAGTACAGCCTAGCGCTCACAAGAAATTACAGGCACCATGAACTAGTTACCTGACCTACTATCTATAGTGTTTCCAAAACAGCCACCAGACTAATTTTTTCCGAAACACAGGCATATCTCATGTTGTTGAGAAATACAAACAAAACAGCGTGCAAAGAAGCTTTACAGATAATAGAACAGCCTGGTAAGCACATACTGGTGGAAAACAAGTAGACTGGACTGGCCTCAGTTCATAATATTCAATGTTTTAGAGCAGGTCATATGACATCCCAAACTACTATTACACACTAAGTTCACCTAAAGGCTAATATTACAGTTTTATTAATCTCTGACACTGTTGAATGAGATGCTGTGACTCTATCAAAATTAATTTGAGCTGCTCGTACTCTCAGTACTGTAAGTACATTGAGTTCACCGGTCCTGGTCTTTGAAATAGCTCCCTCCAGTTAATCCCCACCGTATGTTAAAGAACACTCCACCGTACATTCTGTCTACTTCAGCGCCTATTACAAAACAGGCTTCATATAACAGAGGACAGATGCAAAGCTGCCCAGACCAATTACAAGGAATCATAGTTTGAATCCTGCTGATGAGAGCCGGTTTTAATCAAAGTCACCAGAGCCAGAATCTATAGCCGCACAGACAGCAGTGCTGATACCACCAGGAAATACGATAGCAGTCTTTGAGCTCTTGCTGAACTTAAAAACTTGATGATGACTTGTTTGCTCATACTGGAATTCAATAACTACAAGGGGATTAAATGACTCAAACGTACTTGCATCGTCCATGACGTCCAAATCCGTGCCGAGGTCGGAGCTGGTGAGGTGGTAGTGGTACTGGACCGGGTCATTGAGTGCCGACAACAGGATTAACAATACTACTGCATTGATGAGCTGAAAAAGACAGAGATTATTTTTCAACTAATTATTTTTAGGTGAAAACTAACAGGATAAGATTTATATATATATATATATACACTAGATTTTAAATGTTATGTAAATACGTTTTTTTCTGCTCATTAAGCCTGCATTTATTTGATCCAAAATACAGCAAAATAGTACAACTTTGAAATATTTTTACTATTTAAAATAACTGTCTTCTATTTGAATATATTTTTCAAATGTAATTTATTCCTGTGATTAAAGTTGAATTTTTAGCATCATTATTCCAGTCACATTATCCTTCAGAAATCATTCTAATATGGTGATTTGCTGTTCAAGAAATTATTATTATTATCAATATTTAAAACAGCTGAGTACATTTTTCCATTGTTATGCTCCAAAAAATCCAAAGATCAGCATTTATCTGAATAAAAAGCTTTTGTAACATTAGACACTACACCATTTCAAAAGCTTGGAGTCAGTTCTAGAAATTCTAGAAATTAATACTTTTATTTTGCAAGAATGATGATCAAAAGTGATGACAAAGATATTTATAATGTTACAAAAGATTTCTATTTCAGATAAATGCCTGTTTCCTGAATTTTCTATTCATCAAAGAAACCTGACAAAAATATACTCAGCTGTTTTCAACATAATAATAATAAATGTTTTATTGAGCAGCAAATCAGAATATTAGAATTATTTCTGAAGGATCATGTTACTGGAGTAATGATGCTAAAAAAAATTAAAATCTCAGGAATAAATTACATTTTAAAATATATATTTAAATAGTAAAAATATGTCGAAATTTTAGTTTTTGCTGTACTTCAAATAAATGCAGGCTTGGTGAGCAGAAGAGACTTCTTTAAAAAACATTAGAAATCTTACTGTTCAAAAACTTTTGACTGGTAGTGTGTGTATATGTATTTTTGTATAAATTATATATTATTCTAGACATGCTGAAACGTTTGACAGTGCTGTTTGACTTCCTAAACCAAACAAAATTAGTCCCATCAACCATGTTATGCTGTTAGATCTACATAATAGACATTTATATGAAAAATTAAATTAATCTGTGACACACATTGCCTTGATCCTCATTCACTGTCTCTGATAATGTTTTGTCTGTGACAGCATTTTCCTGTCTGTGACAGTAAACGACATTGTAGTTTTTAGGTTAATGAATTCTGCTGTTCCTTGCGGTGCAGAAGATACTGGAGGTGACCAGAATAATCTACCGTTGTTTATTTGTATCTCCTATATTTAAGCATTTGGACAAAGACAAAACTTCCTTTAGTTACAGTTTGGCATAAGATCAAGGATTATTTTTCTATTCATACCACGTAAAAGGGCTCTGGTGTCTAAAACAAGCCTTAACTTTTAGATTAAGACTAGGTAGAAGTATGACATCTCATCGGAGTAATAACGGTAACGTTTAGTAGTTAAATTATTTAAGGCTTCTCAGATTTTCTTTTTAATTCTGTATTCATATTATAGCAACAACGTAGGTCTATGGCATAAACACAATATCTTAGACAATGTTATTATGCAGAATTTTGAACATAAAACGTTTAAGATATCAAAAATGCTGTGTAGATTAAAAAACGACCATTTTTATTCATTTTATTCACCCTTATATTAGAAAGGGAATTCAATTCGCATTCTACTAATACAATTATTACTTACCAAACATATACAAAATAGTTCATGTTGGATATAAAAACAAACAGAATGGCTATAAATATATGTTATTTAATACAAGAGTTATATTGGCTCACCATATACCAGATGCCCAGGATAATGGTGCCCGTCCGTACATGACAACACAGGCAGCAGCTGGTCGTGTACCATCTGTCCCACGGCGAAATCATCTTTTCGTCCAAAAACAGCACGACTAGTTCATGTATGCCTTTTTAGCTCGAAGTAATATTATTATTTTTGTATAAATCGATGGTTTTTGCGAGCTACAGCTCACCGTCGCTGCATTCGGTCGCCGTTAAATCCTGTGTTGTTTCCGTTTCCCGTTACCGTCCCGTTAGTCCCCTCACCGCTGCATTAATCCAGCTCATCTCCGCACCACGTGACCGGAGGGGGGATTTGGCGTGACGTCAGGGGCCCGCTGGTGCAATTCGCTGTGCAGACGCCGGGAAGTCAACATTTTGATTTATTTTTTGATAGGATGTAAAACATTTAAGATACAGTTGTGACCTTTTGTGACATCAAATATTATCATACAAGGTGGGGCAAGTTGTCACAATGGAGCACAATGGTGTTTATCGGCAAAATTTGAACAGGAAAATAAATATTAAACATAAATTAATTTATGAAACAGTAAAAATACGCAATACTTTGGCTAATGAATATTGTAAATAATACATTTTATTAAATGTATAACAATTAAAACAAACAAGTGGCCTTTTTCTTGTTGTCTAGGAGAAGCAACCGATATTTTCTTAAGGTCATCTCACTTTTTTAGTTGTTTTTAGTTGTTTCTTATTGACAGGGTTACACATGAATATTAAAGACATAAGTGATAACTGGAGCAAACATGTCTTTAGACTTATTCCCCCTGTTGCTTACAAAAGTGTTCATATAATCTCCAGTGAGATTATATGAAGGAATCCAGTGTTGATGAGGACAGGGCTCTACGTGACACAGGAGGAGAGCAGATGGCCCATATCAATGAGACAGTGTGTGTGTGTGTGTGTGTGTGTGTGTGTCGGATAAGCCTCTGTGGGCGGCAGCTCCTTCACTGCATCAGGGGATTTACAGCTCTCAGCCAATGTAAGTTAGTTTAACAGCAGCAAAACAACATGGTGGCTGTACAAAGAGTAAAATGTTCTCAGATTTACCTGAAATTGGGACCTTTCCCAGTACTTAGCTTATCATGTAATTATTTATACAAATATATTCAAATTTTACAATATTTTATCCCCAGGGTATTTATTTATTCCGTAGCCTATAATTTAGTCTAAGGCAGAAATATTAAATTCAGGATATTTGTAGTTTTGTTTCTTTGTATTTTGTCTGTATTTAATTTTAGTTGTACAACACTTCGGCTCAACTTCTATTTCTGTTGATTTTTAATGTATTTACCAAAATTATTGTACTGTATTTGAAAGTTTGGGGTCAGTACGTTAATAAAAAATTGAAAGATTGATTATTGATCAAAAGTGACGGTAAAGTCTTTTATATTTTTACAAAAAAAAAAAAAAAAACTATTAAACAAATTATGTTCTTACTAACATTCATCATTTTTATTCATTAAAGAATCCTGACAAAAAATAAGTTTCCACTTAAATATTAAGCAGCACAATGGTTTTTATAATAAGATTAGAATTTATAATAAGATTCAGATTTTTGAGCACCAGATCAGCATATTAGAATTTATGAAGGATCATGTGTTAATAAATTACAGCTTCACCTGTAAAAAAATGACATTTTAAAATGTTATTTTAAATTGAATTAATATTTCATAAAATTTAAATTTTTGCCGTATTTGTGTTTTTAAAGCATCATATTATATTAAAAAATGCAGCCTTGGTAAACATAAAAAACTTATTTCAAAAACTATTAAACTACTAAAAATTAATAATAATTACATTTTAAAACATGTTTAATTGTATTAATATTTCATAAAATTGTTTATTTATACCGTATTTACTTTTTTACTGATTGTTTTAATTACTGTATTTACTTTTTTTTTACTGTACTATATTGTATTAAATAAATGCACTCTTCATAAGCATAAGAAACTTCTATCAAAAACATTAAAAAATGTTACCAACCCAGACTTTTTTGAATGCTAGCTGTGGACAAATTGGCTGCAATGCAGATAACCCATATAATTGTCTTCATTAGCAAATACCTAATGCTTGTTTTAATTACCTAATGAATAACTATAACAAACAGCTTTTAACAGCAGTATAGGATGGCTACCACAGAGGATGGTTACCCTATCCCTTTGAGGATAAAAAACCCCCAACATAAATCAATGAAAAAGGATTAATGTGACACAGATCCAAAATGTAATGAGAAAAGGCAGGAGAGGTCGTCTCTGTACACGTGACATGAGACTACATCACTATTGTCAGGATGCTGCAAAATTGAGCAAACCAACAAATTATTGTCTATTTTTCTAACGCATGCTTTGTTCTAATAGCAGATTAGAATAAAAAGAAATACTACAAACAACAAAACAACAGTAACAAAAAATATTCACATTTCCTTAAATACCAGTTCTTGCAATGAGTGAGAAGACAGTTAGAAATGTTGTCAACCCAAATATTGATGGATAAATAAAGACGTCTGCGCACAATGCGCTGTATTTACAGTATAAAGACTGATAAGAGGGCAATGACAATTCAATATGAAAACAGAGGTAAAAATGACTAATTGCAGCAGTTCTGCACGCAAATATTATGACTAGGCTGTGGGTTACATTTTGATGTCTTAATGTTGTATTAATGTGAGATTTAACAGCAAACCTAACGCGGTTGGCTGAATTATTCACACAAGTGTAGTTTTTTTTTTCAGGGCTGTCATGGTTCAGGGTCGGAAATTAGCTGGCAAAAATCCCACCAGAATGAACAAAAATACCCCATAAATTCAAGACAAAGCGGCAAAAAATACCCCTGCACTATTAAACAGTGTATTACAGCTGCCACGATTAAAATGAAATGTGAAAGCGAATAAAAAGTGTCAATTCGCGCAATTACCTTTAAATCCGCTTAACCCAAATCAGATTGCTTTAGATGCGGTCTTGTGCAACGTTGAGCCTTATAACCAATCAAACACGTTTCTGTGGAATTTAGGAATGCATTGGCCAATCAGAGGCGCTTAGATTAGTCAGCGCTGAAAACGGGCCAATCAGAAACACTTATGAGTTTGCGCTGAAAACACCGGAGCTGCGTTCGCGAATTCCTTCATCATAAACAATAGCGTGAAGATACGATGTAAATAAAAGAATAACTTCGTAGCTTCAGTGATTATAACTGGAATTTTTGCATAACTAGAATTTGCGCTAGACTGGGCTAACATTATGGACCGACATGTTTGTGAAGGCACAATGTGACGTGCCCATCCTTACGAAAATTAGTTATGGTTTTATATAGTAAAAGTGTAGTAACCGTGTTTTTAAAATATGGTTAGAATAGCAAAACCATAGTTAACTTGTGGTTACCATCATGTACTACAACTACAGTAACCATGTTTTTTTTGTTGTCGTTTTATTTATGGTAAAACCATTGTTAATTTTCGTAAGGGCAAAACGTAGACACAAAAAATATAGTGCTTTCTATATCAATATTAATAATCATTATTACAATATAAAGAGCAATAATCTACAATAATGTCATAACATTGCAGTCCTATGAGCTACTGTTTTTTACATGTATAATTTCGATACAATTCTAAACAGTTTTGTAATTGACAACAATTTAAAATACTGATTAAAGTATCTGGGTAAACGTAAGTATTTGACATTAAAGACATTGTATGGTGATTATAATAATACAGTGATTATAAATTCCTCTGCAATAAAATTCCAGGGGGCAAATATTGCCCCTTAATAAAATAAATAAATAAATAAAAAGTTAATTTGTAACCTTGATACGGTTTAATACTTAGTTGCCAAGATTCTGACAAGAACCCACAAGAAAAGCTCTGAGCCCAAACAGCATTTTCTTTTATTTAACAAATCAACAGCTCTAAGCTCAAATAGCAATTTTCTTTTATTTAACAAATCAACATAGAAATATTGCATTGACTTAAGTAAACATGATCATTCTTAAATCCATAAACCGGTAGAAATACATCATTTGAGTAACCTCTAGAATGATAAACTAAGGCAGGCATCCGATGCTAGCCCAGAGTGCCTCAGAAAACACATGATCTACTGAAATTTACAAAACGACCATGGGCAAAACACCACTAAGTCAACCCAAATATGAATATGCATTTAAAATCCCCCCCACCCCCCTCCCAAACCTCACATCCATTCATCATCATCATCATCATCATCATCATCATCATCATCATCATCCACATTCATTAAAGCCTATTTACAGTGAGTGGTACTCGCACGAGTGGACAGAGAATCAGGACGTTGTTCATTACTATAAATGGTTAAGTTCATGCAAGTGCAACACTGACATCAATCAAATCTGAAACGAAATAAAACGCCAAACCTGTTAAAAAGACTTCAAAATGAGGAAGAGAACAGAAAGCATACACTAGTAAGTACAGATTAAGGCAACAGATTCCTGATACTGATACTGTTTTAGTGTCATGGAATTAAAGCTGCGCTAATCATCATCAACGTTCCCGATCAATAATCACATAAACCTACTAACTAACTCAGTCAAAATTAACATGAACAAAAATTAAATGTTCACATTGTGCAAGGAAAAAAAAAAACAAAAGTAAATACACATGGTATTTTACAACCTTCAGCACAGTGCAATTACAAAGAGTTTTACCATAGAAAAAAAGCCCTTATAGTTCTATACATATGGCGTGGCTTTTTCTACTTTAGTTTGCAGGAAATAAAGCATTAGAGTCAACTAGTAGTTGTTTAAAAAGGGAAGAGTTGTAGCTCTAAACAGCTCCAAGATCCACATACCCAATTATATGGGTGAATATATATATATTTATATAATCAGGACGGAAGAAAAGCTCTAAGAAAATAGGTTTAGCATTAAAAAAATTCTCTGTAATATAACCGTTCTCTGGTTTTCCACCACAGCACATCTATAGGATTACAGTAATTCACCTCTTACTGCTCAAGCTGATGTCACAGAAGCACTGCTGGAGGAGACGCCGGCTCGCAGCGCCTCTCTGTGGCTTCTAACAGTAACTGCAACGCTTCAGCAACTGCTGGACTGCAGCGCAATTCAGCAGTGCTGAAGAGCTACAGCAACAGCAATGGATGGAGAGAAAGATCCTTAAAATTTCCCAAATGAGATTCAACACTCCAACTTCAAATCACTTTAGTAGCAGTTGGAAAATAATGATCATGGATGTTTTGCTCCACTGAAAGCATGTCTGATATCAAGGATGATAAGTACTCCTTAACAAACCTCAGTGTAGCGTAATAGTGCACATAAGTAGTGTTCCAGCCTGTGGGCTGCTCACTTTTACTCTATAGTTGTCTTTTTTTTTTTTTTTTTTCTTTTTTTTGAGTTCGTCCAACTCGGTTTTGTTTCTATTTTGGATTTTTTTTAAAAGCACAGTAAATTTATTCAGTATAAAATTCTGTACTGTGAAATTATTGCATAAACAATCTATTTGCATAAGCTATCCTGGATGTTATTCGCGGTTCATGTTTCTCTCCTGGCCTTTTTCTTCTGAACTTGCTTCGGTGGTTCCCAGTTCTGATCAGATTTCTCTGTGGGAACAAAAATAAAGGATTATTAAGTACAGCCGGAAAGTCAACTTTGAAAATCTAGGATTTCAAACATAATTTAAACATTTCAGGATTCTGGAAAAATGGGAAAATATTTAGAGATATTCTGAAATTTTACATTTAACCCAAATTATGCTGGAAATATTCTCTGCATTTTTACTTAGATTTTTGGACCTCCGGTTTGTGGGGTCACATACACTAGCATTCAAAAATTTGGGATCAGTAAGATTTTTAATGTTTTTTGAAGTTTCTTACACTCATCAAGGCTGCATTTATTTGATCAGAAATACAAAAAAAAATGTAATGGTGTTAAACGGTATTATTATATTACAGTTTTTCTATTTTACATTAAAATCTAATTTATTCCTGTGATGCAAAGCTTAATTTTCAGCATCATTATTCCAGTCTTCAGTGTCACATGATCCTTCAGAAATCATTCTAACATGCTCATTTATGAGCAGTGCTGGAAACAGTTGTGCTGCTTAATTTTTTTTTTTAAACGTGTGGTACTTTTTTCAGGGTTCTTTGATGAATTAAAAAACAAAACAAAAAAAACAGCATTTATTTAAAATAAAAAACATTTCTAACAATATACATTACCGTTCAAAAGTTTTGGTCCATATATTTTAATTAATTCTTTTTTTTAAAGAAATTAATACTTTCATTCAGCAAGGATGTGTTAAATTGATAAAAAGTGATAGCAAAGATTTACATTGTATAAATATATTTATATTTATTTTAGCTTTTTAATTAAAATAATTTTTTTAAAGCAAAAGAAATCAAAGAAAATTTTAATAAAATAAATAAAAAATAAAAATCACAGGTTCCAAAAAAATATTTGGCCACACAACTGTTTCAAACACCAATAACTCTAATAATAAATCAGTATATTAGAATGATTTCTGAAGGATCATGTGACACTTAAGACTAGAGTAATGATGCTGAAAATTAAGTTTTGAATCACAGGAAAAAAATTATACTTAAAAGCATTTTAAAATACAAACCATTCATTTTTATTGTAATAACATTTCGCAATATTACAGTTTTTTTTTTGTTTGTTTTTTTTTTTTTAGAATCAAATAAATGCAGCCTTGATGAGCATAAGAAACTTCTTTAAAAAAAACATTACAAGTCAAACTGATCCCAAACTTTTGAATGCCACTGTAAACTATTGTTGTTAAACATTATCACTAGGTTAATTATAGTTAACTAAAACTACAACCATTAAAAACATTTTTATTTGAAATAAATACTGAAACTGTTAACTGAAAAATTAAAAACAAACAAACAAAAAAAAAAAACTTTAAATTTATTGTATTTCAGCATGTTGACAAGGTAACAGAGATAGATTAAATTACTAAAACTAAATTAAAACAAAAAATATAAAGTCTAATTTAAAATATTTACAAAAACCATAAAACTGTATCAATGATACTAAAAAAACTAACAATAACACTGAAAATATAATACTACTACTACTACTAATTCTACTACTAACAACAATATAAAATGCACTAATTAATGCTGGGTTAATGAATATTAATCACATTATCTGTGTTCACTCGAAATGATTTGCTGAAATCAAAACAGTGACAGTAATATAGGCGAGCGCCAGCCAATGAGATTGCCGCAACAGTTCCGCCTACTAGAAACCAGAAGTGGCTTCTGCTTGTTCATAAAGGTTGAATAATTCTAAAAGAACTACACTATTTTGACAGGAAAAACACAACAAAATATAAGTTATATGTATCTTATCAATTGACCCTTTGCAAGATCCGCCCCCTCTATTACTGCTGATGTCCGACAAGTCATGGTGCTCTCACGACACACACACGTTGTGTTTTAACACAGTGAAAAATACATCACGGAGCAAAGAGGAAACTGACAACGCGCTAACAGACAAGACAGAGTAGGTTAATTTTGGTATGAAACAGTCTCAGCGGTCAAATTGTATAATTTTGTAAGAAATTCAAACATTAAATACCGTTTTGTGGCTCTTTAATGCGTCACAACAGATAGTTGTAGGCATCTTGTTTCAAACGGCACGTGAACCGATCATCTCTTCATTTTTACTTAGTATGAAATAAACATGAATGAACATTAGACGGTATCGTTTCAACCGCAGAAAAATGTCGGTGTACACCATTTTTCAAGTTTTAAGGTTAAAGTCAACTGACGTTAATCTCAGTTCGCCTGTCAATCAAACTGCACACGAAGGGTCAATTTTACATGGTAAGACAGACGGTCTTGCTCTCCCTCTCTTTGCATGTGTGAGAAACACTTAGCGCTCTCAGCTAAGCGACAGCAAGTCTGGCGCCTTCACATTAGAGTTTACACTGCGACAAATACATTGTGCCTCCTCTGAGATTAATTAAAATACTGCACTTTAAACACAGAGAAAGAAACTTGAGCGTGCAGTGTTCAAAATAAGTAAAGGCAACTCTAAAATCTAAAAATTTATTGGCAAATGACTAATGTAGTCGCATATGCGAGTGATTTACTTGTGCTGTAGAGGGTTGACTCACTTTGTGAAGACTGTGGAGGGATGTTTTGCTTGGATCCCTCAACTTTTGGAACATGAGGTGGATGAGGCTTGACGGTCGCACTCTTCTCTGCAGGAGCAGAACCTACTTGAGTCACCTGGAAGAGGAACAAACAGCTTAATCAGATTTCAACTGCAGAATTCAAACATGGTGTTCATTCATTATGCCAATAATTGGTTTATTAAAACATGATGTTACCTCAGCAGCTGAACCGTCTTCCTCTGGTCTCTTTTTTTTCTTTCGCCGTTTGGATTTTCCTCCTGCAGGATCTGCCTTGTCATTGTCCTCATTTGATTCCTACAACCAGAACACGTCTTTACTTAAATCTACTAATAGTTTTATTGATATGAGTTACAAAATAATTAGTAAATGTGTTTTCATACCACAAGTGGCTTGGAAACCGGCATCTCTTTCAAAGCAGAAGCATCTACATTGGGCCCTTCATAATTGTCCCACACCTCAGTTGGAGCGTTCCAGTCTGAGCTCAGGTCGTTGGCAAGACCATCTAAAAATCATATGGAGATAATGGTTAATAGTCAATATACGTTAATATATTATGAATATAATGTATAAATGTAATATTTTTTTTTTAAATAATTATTGACCTAGAGAGTCAAGAGAATTGTACTGCAGTGTTTTTTTTCCAGATTGATTAAAAAAAAAAAAATTAGGATTAGTTTGCAAAAGTAGGTTTTTGACATCTTCTCAATCACTTAAACAATTTAAGCGACAGCAGTGATTCTAGAGGCAAAGTTGTCCGGAATGAGGAGTTCTGTCATATGATATGAATATTGTGTGTATGTGCGGAAACCCAATGCACGATTGTCCACGCCCTTGAAAAACGTGATATCGCCCCAAACCCAGTGACTGATTTCAAATTTATCAAAGATCTTTGGGGCCGCGAGTCAAACAGGCCCACCAAGTTTCATTCCAATCGGCCTCCGTTAACCATGCCTAACAGGTGCTCAAACTTCGTCGGTCAATGGCGACCACGTTTTTAGAGATACGCATTGATGTTGACAGGACGCATCGTTCTGTTGACAGGACGAATGATTGCACAGTTATAGCTACTTTTAAGTTTTGTTCCCCAATTTACTAAAAGTAGCCCCCCCCCAACATTTTGGTGTCCCTTTGCGACAAAAGTTCGCTTAAAAGTTAAACTTTTTTTGATAACTATTGATATTCACTCTCCAGAAAATCTTCTGCACTGGTTTGGTTCTGATCGGGCGAAAAACCTAGGATTAGTTCGCAAAAGTACATTTTCAAAAAAAGAGCAAAATACCCCAAAATTTTGCCTGGCTCACAATCAAATCTGAGACGTGCGTTTTATCTGGTGTGAGTCAAGGATTCCAACGGCATAAGACACTTGAGCCTCCAAATGACAGTTTAGGAATTATGAGTGATTTCGTACTTTTGTTCGCTGTAGCGTCCCCGTCAGGCTGATTGAGGCAAGCCTTGGCGACGTTGTCTGCGGTGTAAGTACTACCATCCCTCCAAGTTAAGTCTCTACGACTTACGGTTTGGTCTGCCTGATCAGTTTTACGTGGAGATCACTGATCCGTGACCATCCTAACAATTACAATAGGGTTTCAGCACTACGCTTAAACCCCTAAAAATACTTACCGATCACAAACTTTTGAACGGTAGTGTATTTTGAATTGAAATGTTCATCAAGTAAATACTGAGTCTAAATTTTGATCTTACTGCTGCTGGACCATTCATCCATGGTGGGTCCATTGTCCCATTGCTCGATTTCAATCTTAGTTTTAGTCCCAGTCTCTCCACCTGCGAAAATACATGGGAAAAGATGATGACTAATGTTTGTAGTTCTTTTAAGCATACAAGGACTCAAACATGTGCTCTCACAAGAATGACAGCTTAATTAAAAATAAGTACCTGATGGGTTCAGTCCAAGCATTGTCAAGTTAACTGCGTTCGGTTCTGCCTTAATTCTACCATCCAAAGTCCATGGCCCTGTCAAAAAAGTAAGGCAGCATGTAAAATTAAAGCTCTTTGTTGCTACTTATCTTAACAAAAAAATGAAGTAACTCAAAGGTTGGAATTTTACTGAAAGCATCATCCAGTGATGGGGAACGTTATTTTCAAAAAGTAATGCAATACTTTTGCAATATTACATTACTTTAAGAAAAAGTAACTAATTGCATTATTTAGTTACTTTTACTTTGTCCCCTGAGCTGGGCTTGCTTATTTGTTTTTAAAAACAAAAAGCCCAAAGGTTATTTTTGGCAACTGCAAAGGCCCTTTCACACCAAAAGTGAAATGTATAAGCCTCTGGCTGAAGAAAGTGCCTCTGCACCTCACCTCACTCACAGCATTTGAGTTTAAAAAGTATATACATTTTTATTTTTTTAAGAAAATTACAGATTGTTTCACTAGATAAGACCCTTATTTCTTGGCTGGGATCATTTAGAGCCCTTTGAAGCCGCATTTAAACTGCAGTTCAAACTTGCAACATAGAAGTCCACTATATGAAGATAATTCCTGAAATGTTTACCTTAAAAAAAAAACAATTTCTTTAAGACTGAAGAAAGAAAGACATGAACATCATTACATTATGTGTAAATTGTTACTCTGGAAGTGAACTACTCCTTTAAGTAGCATGGGTATATTTGTAGCAATAACCAAAATACATTGTATGGGTCAAAATTCTCGATTTTACATTAGGATATTAAGTAAAGATCATGTTTCATGAAGATATTTTGTAAATTTTCTACTGTAGATATTACAAAACGTAACTTTTGATTAGTAATATGCATTGCTAAAAACTTCATCTGGAAAAATCTGAAGTTGATTTTCTCAATATTTTTATTTTTTTGCACCCTCAGATTCCAGACTTTCAAAAAGTTGTACCTCGGCCAAATATTGTCCCATCTCAACAAACCATAAATCAATAAAAAGTTTATCCATCCAGCTTTCAGATGATTTAAAAAAAATTGACCTTTACAACTGGTTTTGTGGCCCAGGGTCACATATGTCACAATAATCGGAAAGATTATTGTAAAGCTAAAAACCCTCAAAAGCAACCATTGTTATAAACAAATCAAGGCAGGATCATAAACAGCTCTAATCTATTACCCTCTGCCTCTTGTTTCCAGGTGGAGTTCTCACGGTTCTTTTGCCCAGGGGTCTTTCTCCCAACAGACGACTTCTCGTTGTTTACAGCATTTGTTTGGCTCGACTTTACAGGCACCTCTGTCCAACCTCCACCATTAACAGAGTTCACATCACTCCAGTTAGACACTGCTAAAAGAAAAGATGAAATTTGTAAGGTATGTTCTGTCACATCATCCAAAGTTTGGGGATGGTAAGACGTTTCTGAAAGAAGGTCACTCTTGCTCACAAATTCTCAATTTATTTGATCAAAAATAGAGTAAAAACATACATATTACTGAACAATTACTTTCTATTTTAATGTATTTTAAAATGTAATTCATTCCTGTGATCAAAGCTGAATTTTCAGCAGCCATTACTCCAGTCTTCAGTGTCACATGATCCTTCAGAAATCACTCTAATATGGTGATTTTCTGCTTGAGAAACATTCTTACTGTCCCCAAACTTTTTAACAATAGCGTACATGAATCTATGTCTTCAATAAAAACACATATTTCTGCAATTCATGTCTTTTATAAAATGAATTCTACAGTTTTTAATCAAGAAAAGGTGAAACATTCACAGATTTTATACTCTATATATAAAATGTGTAATTTTACCTGGGGCTGTAACGGCATCGTTCTTCGAGGCCTTGGCACGTGATGGCTCTACAATAAATCAAAGTAAGAATTCTCTGATAACTAAAACTAGCATGTTTTAAACATTTTCTTGGATGCCATGAGCATAATCCTTTGCAGAAATGTGTTCAAATATAGCACTCAATATAAGAAATGCATACCTTTGTTCTTTTTGGCGGCAGCTGGGGCTGGAACCTTCTGGCTGGCACGATCTCCACCCTCCGGGCTCCCAGAGCTGTCACCGGGGCCCTTCTCTTTTTTGCGCTGCTGACGTTTTTCTCGATTACTGACCTTGGTTTCCCAAGCACCTGCTAAACACAGTCATACTGAAAGTGCATCTCGTACAAGCAGCCCATTTGAATATCTGGTGTTTCGCATTTCAACCAATCACTAACAAACAGCTTTCATACATTTGCCACTAGTTTAATAACCCAGTTTCATACCTTCATCAGGTTCCTTGCCATCGGTGGTAGAGGAAACATCTTGGGTTGGCTTCACCTCTGGTTTTGGTTTCTTCTTGTTTTTCTTGGTCTACGTAAAAGCCAAAAGCACTCATTTAGAACTTCCTGATGAGTCAGAAACAAAGTACTTTTCTTACTCTTACACTTACTACTGACAGACAGTTAAGAAGATTTCTGAAAATGCGTATTTGGCCTTGTAAAAATGACGCCTAAAGTTTGAGGCCTTGGGACAAAGTACATAGTTTCCCCTCTGGATGTACCCTACATTTGCTGTATCTGCATTATCAAATTACAGGCTGATACTGACACCCGACCTCTCTCAATCACTGTTTACAGACTGAACCAAGGCTGATACTAACCTTCACAGCACTACTGCGCAAAAGACTCAAATGTACTTTCAAAACCTGTCTATACAAGTCGTTTTAATGTTGAGTCGGAAATAAAATAATTGCAAATTCCGAGCACATGAATGATCAAGCGAAGTCATATTTACAAATGGGAAACTGATTCCAGATGACACTTGAGCTGTGATTTTGGAAAGGGCATGTAGATTTACAACACTGTGTAGGCAATGATATTTAATATAGATGATATAACATATCTATACATCCACTTTACTTTTCCCATAAGAGCAGGTGCGGCTTCCGTGTGTCTGGCTTCTGCTTCCAGCTGTTTTTAGCTGTACAAAACAGCTCGTTTTGCTGCTTTATATTGCAGTCTGGTGTGTCTTACCATATAATTTGAATGTATTATCTTACTTATGAACACACTGGGTTGTAGTGCAAACAGTTTTACCATTTACTGCACTTTGTTATTCTTTTCATTATTTCTCTACGCATTCTTTTACCTTCACATCAAAAATTAAGCTGGATAGAGACCAGTAAGTGGAAAGCAAGCCTATAGCACAGAGATTCACAAAGTTTTGTCTGCCAAACCCATTTGACTAATTTCACTTGCAAAATACTCACAAGTATATCACAACCTCAAATTAATTTTTAATAGTTTAACAACAGATTTGTATGTTCACGGTTCTCTGACGGCCACATGACATTAGGGGTGTAACGGTTCACAAAATTCACAGTTCAGTTATACGTTTTCAATACAGCAAAAACAAAGAAATGGCAGAGAAATTTCCCTGATTTATACATTTTTTTTAATTTATTAAAACTAACATCATTAAGTATGATTGCACGTTCACTTTGTAAACACTAGGTCGGTACTTCTGCAGCGTTGTTGGACGATTTTGAAGTTGGAGGAGAAAACTCGATTGAAAGTTTTTCGACATACCCTAACTCTCTTAAACCAGAATACATAGTTCACACAGAGCTAGACAAGACGAGCATTTAAGGTTAAAGAGTACATACGTTTTTATTTATTTATTTTTTTTAAGAAAATGACTAATCGTTTTGCTATATAAGACTTTTATTCCTCGGCTGGGATCGTTTAGAGCCATTTGAAGCTGCATTTAAACTGCATTTTGGAAGTTCAAACTCACAGGTGCCATAAAAGTCCACTATATGGAGAGAAATCTTGAAATGTTTTCCTCAAAAAATATAATTTCTTTATGACTAAAGAAAGAAAGACTTGAAAATCTTGGATGACAATGGGGTGAGTATATTATCTATAATTTTTTGTTCTAGAAGTGAACTACTCCTTTAAGCTCTTTTATTTTCCAAATGTCATAGGATTACTCTAATGAATCATTCAGTCTGAAATGCTCACCAAACTAAAAGCCTTATACTGAACAGTTCAATACAAATACATGTACTGTTACATCCCTACGTGACACGCAGGTAAACACATAATGCATTTAATTTGCTTTTGTAAGTGTTTTATATATATATATA
>JAHKKF010410929.1:0-10653 GCA_019740295.1 Labeo calbasu | reverse complement strand
ATGTATTGATTAACTGGATCACGCAGTCAGATTCCAAAACATAAATACTTGTCACTGGAATGTTTTACAATAAAGTTATTATTATTTTATTTTATTTTAATTTATTTTATTATTTTGATTACATGAATACTTAATATTCACAAAATGTCAATAAATTATTCATAATATAATTCTTTTTTTTATTCCTTTTAACTAAGTGTTTTATTTTGATAGTATTTATTTATTTATCCATTTATTTATTTTAGGAATATAAAATAATATATAATATAATATAATTAATATAATATAATGTAATGTAATATAATTTAAAGTATATGTTACTTACAGCATATTAATTAAACACATACATTTCATACTTTACCTCGCTGACCATCGCTTGCACCGAACAACATCTTTTATCTTTAATTCTCTGTGTTAATGGGTTTGCATGTGCGGGCCCTTCGACAGGCCTTTAGAAAGATCCCTGACCCCTGGTGCTCTGCTGAGATTTGTGGCGTGTCCCTAGAGACCCTCGGAGCCTCGCTTTGGCCCAGCACCTCCCCACATCAGGGAACATTTTTAAAATGTAAACATGAGCTAAGCTGGATTTGCACCGTCAGGCTCAGAGATAATACAGCATGCCTACGGTGGGTCAGTTGCTTCTTCCATTGACAGCACATACTCCCCAAGTTCAAAATAGCACTTAAATTGCTGCACTTTTGGGCCAAGGCTATTTTAAACCGTATTACACAATAGCGCAGTACTCTGTTTTAATCACACCACGTAATCGTTGCCGTTTCATCATTAATCTAAAGTTATTCCAGTGCGTTGCAACATACTAAGCTGGATCCAGAGATTAATGTCATGTTTTAATCTTAGAGTTATGTAGCAACATACTTTTGGTTGTTTACTTAACTTTTTAGAGCTTGAAAAGGCTACCTAGTTTATTTATATGAAGTATAAGTTCTGTTTTACCCAATCTGTTGCTATAGAGCGAGGGAAAAACTTTGAACGTATCCTAAATCCAAAGGTAATCTACCTTCTGTGATCATACTGAGAGCAATATTAGAGTTTTACTGCTCACTGCTCCCTTGTATGTTTTTTCTATCTGCTTGGAAAAGTCTGTTTGGATGGCTGCCCAGATACATGGATTTAGGTATGTAATTTTCCCCATTTTTTCTCTCTTCCCTTCTTTTTTCCTTTCCTCTCTCGCTCTGCAGAGACACAAGAGGAGCCCGTTCGGCACAAACCTCTCATTCAGCCTATACGTTTGTGTTTTTATAATTCAAAGCGCTTTCATTGTCTTATTCGCTTTCTTCGGTTCTTTTTAAATGCAGAAATCTTTCACAAAATTGCTCCCTATAAGTGGTACAGAACTTGCCTCTCAGGAACGAATATGAACAAGTTCCCTATTCTCTCATACAAGTGATAACGGTCGAAAACTTTCCGGGTGCCCCCTTCCACCCACAGCCTCCCTCTCAGGCCCAACACAAGCCGTAAAGAACAATAGCTTAAGGGTATACAATTTTAACCAAGCCAGCAGCAACTGCTTGTCCATTCATATGCATCTGTAATTTAATACTGTTCTGAGGCCTCGGCTGGCACCTCCCATTCTTGCTCACTATAGAAGCGCTTTCCAATGCACTCTGCCCAATGACCATTGTAATCCCCAATGTCCCCTGCTTTCTCTTTCAATTCAGATGTTACCCGGGTTACCCCATTAGGGCTACTCTTCATAGTTTGCATCAGTATGGGGTCTAATTTGAAAGTCCCTACTGCTTCAGTAAATAATTAGCACATCAAACCCCCCTCAGGCTCCTCACAGGAAGCTTAGGTCACTAGAAGAGGTTTATTTTGATGAATGCTATGCTATTGGGTTCAGAGATGGAGAATTTTACTTCCAACTGACATTCTATCAGGTGTTAATATTAGGCATACCTTAAAAATAAAGAACGAAATGTGCATTTATTCACGCCCAAGGCTTAACAGCTGGAGATTTTGCATCTGGTAAAAAGAGTCATGAAGTGCCAAAGAGATTGGCGGTTGCATGCCAGAATATGAAAAACAAGTGATGAAATGAGTTAGCAATTACACAGCCTGCTGACAGACCCCTGAAATTCGTAGCGCTCTAGTTTTTCGTAAGCTGTTTTGCCCTTTAATTGGGACTAGCATATGTTTCCAGTGGTGTTAAACTGTGAAATGTGTACTCAAACTCACTGGTCTTCAAAGAGTCATATTGAATGTCTGCAATCATTCCTTTCTGTTTTGTGTTGTGTATAAAGTCTAGGTCGAATAGAGCCTTAACTAATAGCTGTTAAGTGTGCTTAAAGGGATAGTTCACCTAAAAATGAAAATTATGTCATTGATTACTCATCCTCATGTCGTTTCAAACCCGTAAGACCTTCGTTCATCTTCAGTAACACTCATTAAGATATTTTTGATGAAATCTGAGAGCTTTCTGATCATAGACAGCAACGCAACTGATATGTTCAAGGCCCAGAAAGGTTGTAAGGACATTGTTAAAGCAGAAGTTCACTTCCAGAACAAAAATTTACAGATAATTTAATCACCCCCTTGTCATTCAAGATGTTTGTGTCTTTCTTTCTTCAGTCGATAAGAAATTATGTTTCTTGAGGAAAAAATTCAGGAATTATCTTCATATAGTGGAGTTCAGTGGTGCCTCCAAGTTTGAACTTCCAAACTGCAGTTTAGATGCAACTTTAATTGTCTCTAAAAAATCTCAACCGAGGAATAATGGTCTTATCTAGCAAAACGATTGGTAATTTCCTAAACAAATTGACAATTTCTATACTTTTTAACCTCAAACGCTCATCTTGTCTAGTTCTGTGATAGTTATGTGTTTTTTTCTGTGTCAGTACACTCAGTACAGTTAGTGTATGTCAGTGTTACTTATTACAATGCGAACATGCAATGTACATCAAACACCTTTTACAAAAAAGGTAAAACAGCGATGTAGGACGATTTTGATGTTGAAGAAGAAAATGAGACGGGAGTTTTTCAACCTAACCCGAACAGTATTGACCCGGATTACACAGACTACGCATGCGCATCACAGAGACGAGAAAAGACGAGCATTTGAGGTTAAAAAGTATATAAATTTTCAGTTTGTTACGAAAATGACAGATCGTTTTGCTAAGACCCTTCTTCCTCGGCTAGGATCATTAGACCTATTTGAAGCTGCATTTAAACTACATTTTGGAAGTTCAAACTTGGGGCACCATTCAAATCCACTATTATGGAGAGAAATTCTGGAATGTTTTCTGAATGTGAACTTCTCCCTTAAAATTGTCCATGTGACATTAGTGGTTCAACCGTAAAGTTATGAAGCTACCACATACATGCGTCATGGTGCTCTTGTGAACGGGTGTCAGAGACTGACACGGAAGAGAAGTAATTGTTGAATGAAGTCTTTATTTTTGTTTTCTTTGCGTACAAAAAGAATTCTTGTAGCTTCATTACATTATGGTTGAACCACAGATGTCACATGGACTATTTTAACAATGTTACCACCTTTCTGGGCCTTGAATGTGTCAGTTGTGTTGCTGTCTATGTAGGGTCAGAAAGCTCTCGGACTTCTTCAAAAATATCTTAATTTGTGTCCTGAAGATAAACGAAAGTCTTACGGGTTTGGAACGACTTGACGCTGAGTAATTAATGACAGAATGTTCATTTTTGGGTGAACTATGCCTTTAAATAGTGTGTGAGAGAACAATGGTATTCGGCACAGCACTTTAAATTTTGTCTGATGCGCGTCTGAAATAGGAATATAAAGCGTTATAAAAATATTCACAATTTGTTATGACTGTGATTGTTATCAGTTTGTACCGTGATTTGACTCTGATTCACTAGCTCTCAGGTTGATTAGATACTACTTGATTCTGTTTTGCTTCATTTGGGCATTTTTAGTCACAGTGTTGCACATATATTCAAATAAATGGCTTAAACAGGTTCTTTTTAGTGAATCAAAAATGTACAGCACAACCAGTTTAGTCTGATATGTGATTATTTTTATCAAAACGGAAACCAACCTGGTCTCATGGTGAAAACGTACCTTGGGGGGTACCAAGGTGCGAAATACATACCAATACCATACCAGTGTTCGTTTTTTCCCCAGAAGAGATGATCGTACATATGGTACGTTTTAAGGTAAAAGGCTAGATGGTATACATATGTATTTTATGTAATTACTGTTTTTGCATTATTGTAAGGGGGTAGGTTTAGGGTTGAGGTAGGTGTAGATGCTAATAAAACATAATCTAATAGGTCGAAAATCTAATTTATTTGAAGTTTTAAAATAACGTACCATCTGCACTACACCTAAACCTACCCGATAGTATGAACAAAAGCGAATGTGACAAACACAATCGCAAGCATGCTGTTTTAACTTGTTTTTCTTTTAGTTCTTTCATTGTGAGTCATGTTTTTCACAGGATTCGTACCCAAGGATTCTGCATCCTAAGTCCAACTCTGTGCCGCCTGGGCTACCAAGCAAGCATGTTACGTTCGGTGTTGTGTTCATTTGTACTACCCTGTCGTGTACACTTACCCCAACCCTAAACCTACCCTTACTGTATTAAAAATAAAGTGTTGGTGGCATAATCTGATAGGTAGCATTATTCATCAAAAAGTAACACATGGAGCTGTAATCACGGTGTACAAAAAACGATTAAAAGTGCCCGCTGTTTTACCGCCTCTAGTGTTCATTTCTTTTGGAAACTGCAGTGATATGTACTTTTTGGTACGTATTTTGCATCTTGCAAAAAAGTTCCCCCAGGTACGTTTTTGTCATGAGACCAGGTTGTCAAAAACATACAGCACAATCCCATTAAGACTGAAACTTAATTAATTGTGAATTAGAATGAACTGAATAATACTGTCTAAAATCGACCTGTCTTATATATACGTCACTGAAAGTTGATTTGGTAAATGTTTAGGACAGGTTTATCCTGTTTATTCAGACTCATTCAAAATGGTTGCACTGTATGCTTTAGTAACCATGGTTTTTTGGTTCTATTTGTAGTAAAACAAGGGCAGACTATGCTGATTGAGCTGTTTTTGATTCACCAAAAATAATTTGTTTATAAAAGCCATTGGTTTGTTAAATTTGAAATGAATACTCAGAAAAAATATGACTAGATTCAAGAAACATTTTCAAGAACCAGAAGATGATGATTAATCCTAATATAAATGCTGTTCTACATATGCTAATGGTGTGGGATTTGCACCATGTTCTATAATGCTAATCACTTTGTGATGCTAGTTGTGAAGCAGTTTTCACTTTACTTAGCATGTTGTTTACTGAGAGACCAATAATTAAACATTATCGACTGCAGACGCCCCACACTCCCCTCTCCCTTCAGTCCCAACAAAGCATAACATTTTAAAGCCAATTTTGAGAACTTGTCACTCTTAATAATTAATCGCTGCACAATAAACAATTTATATGCAGTGCAGCCAGATCTATATCCATTATGGATATATGCAATAGTCATTAAATATACATTTCGCTTTCAGCTTTAGTTTCTAGATCTCTGACAAAACAAACAGGAGAATTATGGGAGGGTGGGAACTCCGGGAGTTCGGCGCACAGTCGTAGGCTGTAGCACGTCTCTGAATTGGACAAGTGAGGTGATTTTATTGGTTCCCTAGAGTTTCAAGAGCGGCACAAGCCTCATAGACCATACGAAAATAACACAACGTCTGGCCGCGCTGACAGCAGACAGGTTGCCGCAGAGGGAACAAACAACACACAGGCAGAAATGCAGAGTGCAGCTGTCTGTCATTTGTGGTGACTGCTTGTTAAAGAGACCTTGAAGACATTAGGGGGACATGTTTTTCCCTTCTTCGGTTGCACTTCCAACACGCACTGTAACCCTGTAGGCCTTGTCTATTTCGAGGAGGAACTGATGATAACCCTGCTGGATAGATAGCGAGACGGTAGACAGTGAAACCTAGCTAGATTGGCCGTCACAACTGGAATGTCGAAACGGAGATGTGTTTTTGTAAATTACACATTTGATGTCAATCACATACACAACTAGGTCATAAAAAATGTAACTGCACGACTGCTGGCAGCAGTTTTTCTTCTGTTCTTGATGCGTGCCAGTCTATACACTGTGCGATGTCATTGTTTGTTTACGGGCTTCACCTCCCTCACCCCGCTAGCCGTCTGCTTAGCGCAGCAGCTATTTACGGCTTGCTGTGAGACGGGGGCCGCAACTGTGATCAAAAGGAGCCGCTCATTGATTTTCAAACATGCATTATGCTGCTAACATATATTATCAGCGCAAAGTGCTTGCTTGACTGTCTTCAGTGCTCAGCATGCTTAAGATATGCATAAGGCAAGGGTTAGCACAAAGATGGAGGAGGTCATATCTGTTATGCAGTGCATCTTAAAATCTGTAACTTTATTCTTTGTAACTTCATTTTGTACACAATGTCAAGAAAATTATCAGGATGCCTAAGAGGATGGAGCTCCAGACGGTAAAAAAGCGAGGGACTGACATATAGCTTAAACAGTTTGCTCAACTTGAAGTTTTTGTGATATCTTACCAATTTCTGTAATTTAATCAACAGTATGGAATTCTTTAAAGTGAGAACAAAAAAAAAAAAAAAAAAAATCCCACAAAATATCACGGAATTCATCAATATTTTATATATATACAGTGCCTTGCGAAAGTATTCATACCCTTTCATTTTGTTCATGTTTTCCTAGATAAGGGTTTGAATACTTATGGAATGGAATCATTTAATTTTTTATTTTTAATAAATTTGCAAAGATGTTTAAAAAAATCAGTTTTTTGCTTTGCTATTATGGTGAAAAGTCATTTAAAGCACTTTAACATGCATTTTAAACATAGTAACATAACAAAAAATGGAAAAAAAAAAAAATGAAGGGGTATGAATACTTTTGCAAGGCACTGCATATATATTCACACACACAGTTGTGTTTTCATGTTTTATGGGGACATTCCATAATGATTTTTATACTGTACAAACCGTATTTTCTATCGCCCTACACCTAAACCTAGCCCTCACAGGAGACTGTGCACACTTTTACTTTCTGAAAAAAAAATAGCCTGTTTATAAGCCTGTTTCCTTATGGGGACCTAAAAAATGTCCTCACAAGGCCAAAATTTACTGGTTTTACTATCCTTGTGGGGACGTTTGGTCCCCATAACGTGATAAATGCCAGGTACACACACACACACGCACATACATAGAAAAGACCAAATTGTTTATTATCCACTGACAATGTCATTTCTGTGTTTACAATTTAAATAATTAAGCAGTATTTCTAAGAAAACATGTCTGAAAGTGTTTAATCAATTCTAATAATGTAGATTATACAGTAAAAATTCTTTCATTTGTTTTAAATAAATTTATTTTTTTTATTTTAGAAGTAACCACGTTAATTCACTTAATGCACATAATGGCTAGTATGCAGGTTATCATTTAATAATTTATGTTAACATGTTTCACACTACATTAACTAATTATATATAAATGTAATAAATTACTCTACAGTTAGTAGTTTATTATTTTAATATTGTAAAACATAAATATTGTAACTGTATTTATCATATTAGTACATATAGTATTTCAGTTAGTTAAAAATATCTTAACTCTTACATGCCTACTGCATTACAGGAGTAATAAAAAAAGGGAAAAACGAGAAAGTTTTGCTGAGAAATAATTGTGGTCAGAATGTGAGGAGGAACAATGAAGCTGTTGTATAATGGGTAGTTCTTACATTGGAGAGTTGTAAAATATAGTTCTCAACATATCTTAATTAGAAAGGCTAATGCGTTAATTAAGTATAGAGGTCGTTAGGTGCAGTCTGTGGTCTGCGGTGCAGTAAAATCATTTCTTACTTTCTCTCCTTAATAATCCTATTACAAAGGCGCTTAGTACAGAAACTATACTTTCCTCATTCTTTAAGCTCTGGCCTCAACCATGTAATTGCTCGGCATTTAAAGCAATCTGGTCAGTGGCGACAGAAACCTGCTGTGCCCTGCAGAAGTTAATGACACTGAAAGGCAATACCAGACTGCGGGCACATGCTTCCTTATGCTTAAACGTCCAGCTTGCCAGTCCCAACCCCAGCAGATTTCTTGCCTTCTTTTCTGAGCTAATGTTTTAGAGAAGTGGGGTGGTAATGGAAGAATTGTGGTTACGTGAACCGAGTCTTATTTAGTTTGAAAGCAGCTGGATTACACCTTCTCTGCGGTTTTCACACAGAATAATGCTTCAATTTGCAGCGGCTCAATATAGATACAGATTTCCGGAGCAGTTAGATGACGGTCATGTTAGTCTATAGCACTGTGGGTTTCATTCATCAGTAGCGAACCAGAGCCCGTGGTGGAGTGACAGGTCGCCTTGAGCTGTGGTTTCAGACCGAAAATTCATCAGACTTAATGTCGGAAACTCGTCTGGATGTCTTTTATGTAATGACGGAAGAAAAAAGGCACTTCCAATTTGGGACCGGGTGATTTGAACTGAATAGCATGCATATCGTATAACCTGTGGTCAGTAATAAATAAATAATTCTGCCCAGAGATAAGTCTATTTCATGCTAAATTTACCTTCTTGCTAAGAAATTGTAACCGTGCAAATCCTACGGGTCTAAAGCCAATCATTTTATCATAATAAACTATTTAAGTGATCATATTTGACATTTCTGTCATTTTTTGTTCAGCAGATCTGAATCCACGTGCCATTTTTTTGAAAAATGTTGTTAAAACATTGGTTTTGAATACTGGTTTTTCCATCATTTTACAATTTAACAACTATTTTTCCAATAAAGGTAGACTAAGACACAACCTTGAGGTTTAAGGTCTCGTAACACATGACAAACCCATATCTTCCATCTTTATGGACCAACGGTATTGTCTTTGTAAGCATGTTTTGGCAGAAGGCACATGTGGTCATAAAGGCTGGATATTGTCTCTTTGTGGGACGTCGATTGATGCTGTCGTTTACACACCAAACATTGATCGTGACCTCTTCCTGCTCCTGGTTTCTTTATTGTTTGTGGTAGTATAATAAGAATGGATTACTTGACTAACCCTAATGCTGAATTAGTTACATAGTAAACCAAATTACAGGGTCTAGCGGTGAATGGTTAGTGATAAAACAATAAATACTGCAGTGTTCATAAAATACCTTTCGGGTGAGTACAGCAGATCTCATAGTGAAGAATCAGAGTTCTGCATCATCATGGGTTTGTAATTTGAAACACTGAAAGAAAATACTGTTCAAGTTGGTTAAAGGGATAGTTTTTAAAAAAAGAAAATTCTGTCATTAATTACTCACCCTCATGTCGTTCCAAACCCATAGGATCTTCGTTCATCTTCAGAACACAAATTAAGATATTTTTGATCAAATCTAAGAGTGGAAGAGATGGAATTGTTAAATTCCACACAAATTTGCACACAAAAAGTATTCTCGTAGCTTCATAACATTACGGTTGAACCACATTTGTCTCATGGACGTTTCTAACAATGTCCTTACTACCTCTCTGTGCCTTGAACGTGTCAGTTGCATTGCTGTCTATGCAGGGTCAGAAAGTTGTAAAATTTCATCAAAAATATCTTAATTTGTGTTCTGATGATGAGCGGAGGTCTAACAGTTTTGGAATGAAATGAGGGTGAGTAATTAATGACAGAATTTTCATTTTTGGCTAAACTATCCCTTTAATGACCCCAAACTTGTATATCTGATGAACATGAGCAATTTCAGTTGTGTTATTGTTTTTGAAAACGTTGTTCTCATTGTCAAATGTCTATACAGATATGAAGCAATTTAGATAATATGATGAAATCTTTACATGAAAAGGAGGAGAACACAGGGGCTCATCTTCAGTGTAACTGGAGGGCAATCGGATGACTGTAAAGAGGCTTTGCATGAAAAAGGACAAGGTCTAGAATGCTAATTGCATGAGAATGTAGTGGCTGACACAGTGTCTCTGCAGTGGTCTATCAAACAGAGCTCACATTACATGAAGAATCCCATTCAGGTGGTCATTAGACAATCAAATGGGAATAATCAGACTGGATCTCAATTACCGTCGAAGTAATTTTCATGGCAGGGCACTGGCCAAGGAGCAAAAGGGGAGAGAGAAAAATAAGACAAATGACAGAGAAGTGTAAGCTTCCCTGCTGAAAAACAGCTTAAATCAACCTAAGCTCTTAGATGTTTGATGATCAGCCGGGTCAGGCTGATCTGGTTTGCTAGTTTTTTAAGTTTTGGGGGCTTTTCTCGGATGAGAAACTGACCGACCACCTAAACCAAAGTTCCTTGTATCCAACCTTGGATGACCAGCGAAATCTGACACGGAAAAGAAGAAATTGTTGAATAAAGTTGTTATTTTTGTTTTCTTTGAGCACAAAAAGTATTCTCGTAGCTTCATAACATTACAGTTGAGCCACTGATGTCACATGGACTATTTTAACGATGTCCTTACTACCTTTCTGGGCCTTGAACATTGTAGTTGCATTGCTGTCTGTGCAGGGTCAGACAACACGCACTTACTCCCAACTCGCTTGGTCAGGACTCCTTTAGCATCATTTTTGGATGTTTTCCTCCATTGTAACTAGTTGTTTGCTTTATGCGTTGCATTTAATGGTTTGCATGCATTTGCAAAAATCATTT
>JAHKKF010410914.1:0-12420 GCA_019740295.1 Labeo calbasu | reverse complement strand
ATGTTGTGAATTAAAAACAAGTTTTTTATAACTTTTGTTTTTATAACATCCTTAATTGATACGGTGCCACGTTGTGTGGCTTTTGGTTGTAATTATCAGTCAAAGGGCTATTTACACTAAGTATAGCATTTAGATGATATTTACATTCAGTGGAAATAGCATATTTTCATAGCAATAGATGCTATTTATACTAAATGCAAACAGCAATTCATTCCATTTACACTAAGTGAAAATATCAGTATTTTTAGTGATATTTACACTGCAAATAGTCATAGATTCTATTTACACTATGTTAAAACAGCAGGATTTTCTGCTATGTATACTAATTGTTGCAAATAGTGGCAATTATCTCCACCTCATTATTGTAGTACATTATAAAACAGCATGCAATAATTACTCATTGAGCATAAATTTTAATTTTGATTCAAATGAATGAATGGATGCCACCTTACCGGGACAGTAAATCCCTCCCTACACCTAGCCTAACCCTACCCAATTCTTTATTTTCAACTTTTTGATTATTTCCTTCATAAGTGCTTTTCTGACGTGATATGAAATTTGAAAAAAGGAGAAAAAAGTTTGCCTAAAGGTGGATGCGAACCTGGGTCGATTGCGTCAAAAGGAGTAAGACACGTGTTTTACCATCTGCGCCACTGGAGTTAACATTAACAGCTGTCTTTTGTAATGTTAACTAGCCCAATCACACATTGGTGGGCGGAGTTGGTGCAAATAGCCTCTGCCAACAAGGCAGGCTATTTGCACTTAATGTAAATAGACACTCCTTTTTTTATTTACTTATTTTTTTTTAATAATGTAAATCTTTCATGGGTTTTCTACTATTTTAGTAAGACACCTATATTAAGCCCCACAAGTCTTAATAAATTAACGCTTCTTGCCAAAATACAAGTTTATGATCTATAATAACGATTTCTCTAGTGAAAAAGTCCATCCCCTATTGTCCTCTCACATCAGAATCTACCAACTTATTTGTTTAGAAGAGTTTTTGATTGTTTCAGCTTGTAAATGGTGCTTGTTCAGTGTATATTTCTCTCCCGATTCAGACAAGATGACTTTTTCACTTGAGAAAGCAATATTTTACAGTAGTCAGTAGTCATTTGAAGTGGATCAAAACCTTTCATCAAAGTTGTCCTAAAACCAAAACAATACTCATTCTTGTCTTAGGACAGATTTGATTGACTTTTCTGATGCACTTCAAATGTTGACTACAGTAGATAGAGGACTTGTGTTTTAGCCATTATTGATGGGTTTGTTTATTACAAACACTCAACTTTTATGTCTTCAAATCCAAATCAGCTCTGGTGAAGAAACAAATTCATCTTTACATCTGGGATGGCCTGAAGGTGAGTAAATTTTCTGCAAAAAATAATTTTTGGATGAACTATTCCTATAAAATTGTAGCTGCATTCATCTGTTTGTATATTTATATACTGTATGTATATAGTGAAAAAATATATAAAATGCAGCACGCTTAAAATTCATCCTGCATGATGTGTTTCTGGTGTGACTGACTGATAATATGTCTTGGTTGCCACTGTGTCTATATCCTGTGCCCTTGAACTGATGCTGAACTTGTCCATTTTTTTTCCTCTTCCCATGAGCATTTCAATCATGCGTACCCATGCACACACGTTCACCAACACACACGCGCCCCATTCTAATCTTGAATACTAATGTCACCCAGAGAGCGGCTATCCATCGGCGACACATGCATCATCATCAAGGAGCAAAGCATTGGACGTGATGGTTCGGGCTGGAATTAACCTCCTGACTAGTGTTGCCTCACACTCTCTAATCTCTCTTCTGAAGTACAATTATTTTGTGCTTCATAGATGAGACAATGAATTATTGAGAGATCAAAGTACAACAGGGCTTTGCTTTAATTCAGGGGGCTCATTTCAGAGTGGAAATTGAGTGCCAGCCGCATGTGTCTTCAACATTCATCATAAGTGGTAATTATTTGCTTGATTGGTAAACTGTAGTTCTGCAGAAATATCAGACGGCTCCAAATGTCACAGTGATTCATAGCAGATGTTAATGACAAGGTCAAAACCTGGTGTGATTTGTTTGGAAGCCTTTTTAATTAATTTGCTATTACTTGTTGTGTTCAAATGTTTTTTTCTCATTATCTATCTTTGGATATTAATAATATGAGACATCTGCAGAATGTTATATCGTAATTTATTTGAACCAAACGACTGCATCATTTTAAAATCATTGATTCATAGGCTACACATTAAGCTTTTAGCACTTTATATTCGGAATTCTGTTTTGAAGACACCATATTTAACAACTACATGTTATTGGCTTTCGGTTTACACTGGAAAAACTCTTGTCAGGCTCTAATTGATAAAAGAATGTAATAATTCATGTGGTGTGCTTTGGTTGGTTTTTAGTTAGAGAGTTGACAACATACTTAAGATGAAACCAGACAGACTGAATGAATAAACCATGAAGAGGGTCCATGACCTACAGCATCATAAAATGATTCTCCAGTAAATACATGTTCTCAATGATAATTATATTGCAAAGGTTTCCCACAGAGACTTCTTTTCATCTTAACAAAATTGTGAAAATCATTAGAAAAAATCTCAAGAGGAAAAATGACAATACATTCCATTAATGACATTTGCCACATTAATTGAATCCGAGCACTATGAGTTACAGAACAGCCATGTAAATTGTAATTTGTAATTCAGTAAGCCGCTGAAGCATGAAATCCATTTTTCCCTTTCCAGTGAGAAGGCTCTTCAAATTCAATTTAATATATTTTATGAAGTTTTTTTCTATGTGAGTAACAAGAAAAGGAGTCTTAATACAAATATAATAGAGAATAAGAGGAATCTGGTTGTATCACTTGTCCCACCTCAAAGAAATATATACGATTCTGATTGGCTGAGAGGAGTGCGATATTCTAGTGATATCAGAACCGTTTCACCGTTTGTACCATTGCAGTATTTCTCACAGCGAGTGTCATGGCGGATGCCCAAATCCACTATAGTGTAATAAATAATACTGTTTTTATGTCACGGAATATAGTTTTAAGAGTTTTTATGCATTTTTTTAATAGAAAAAATGTCTATTTGAAAATTGTACATTTTGACCACAGTTTAATTAAAAGCTTAGCTGAAAAAGACCTTAATCGCTGAACCGAATGCAAACACAGAGCCATTGTTTCAGCATTAGAAGCTCTGGGCAGCTGCAGTGTCTTGGCACTCTCTCCAAGATGAGTCGCCCAGCTAGCCTGACCCCAGACAGTCTGACATTTCTCCAGCGCTGGGCTTTCCGGCACGCCTGCAGCTGTTGAGATGCTCCAGCGTTTGGCAGGAGAAAAGAGGGATTTGAGGGTTCTGAAGCAGCCAGGCAGGAGCCCAGAACCTAGAGCCAATCCCACTGAGCCCCACGCGCACATGTGTGCACACATGCAGGTGTGATTCCTGCGACCGTCTGGGTGGCCACGTGTCTGCCAGGAGCACGCTTCCTTACCTTCCACCTGTTAATGCTCTTTGTGCCCATAATACTCTGATTTGCTGGTATTTTGCAGCCTTGTTCGTGAAGCAAATCCCCTCTTTTATTGAGGAATCCAGCACAGATGGCAGACGCCGTTTGCACTGGTTCACAGAAAGCCATGTCAAAGATTTCCAGTGTTTTTAGATGTCTGACCCAATAAAAGAGCGCAGAGTGAATGTGAGAGCAGTAGGGCGTCTCACAGCAGCAGGTGAAGGTGTGAAAGAGAATATGAAGAATCAAAAAATCACTCTAAACAAACACAGGAATCCTGTGGAAATATTTACACCTCAGGCCAGTGCTGGTTAAGCTGTTTACTGAACACACACACACACACACACATGGCTGAAAGTCAAGAGATGGTGGAGCTCACCTGCTCGGTGTCTGTGAAGTCTTGGCAAAACACGTGTTTATATCCAGCGTTGAGAGTGATGTGTTCCAAATAAAGTAATGTGTTAACTTTTTGGGTATTTTGGAGTTTTTGAAAAAACTACTTTTGCGAACTAGCCCTAGGTTTTTCACCCGATCAGAATCAAATCAGTGCAGAAAGATTTTCTGGAGAGTGAATATCAGTAATTATCAAAAAATATAGAACTTTCGACTCACCGTTGTGACAGGACTTCAAAATGTTCGTAAGGCACAGGACCCCTTTTACTAAAATGCCTATAACTCTTAAACGGAAAGAGATATTTTTGCCAAACTCTGGATTAGGTAAGAGCACAATTTGAGGTCACAGTAAAAAAAAACTGCTGAGTTTAAGTTGAGTTGACTTGGTGGTGCTAAAAAAAAAATAGAAATGGCTATAACTACGCACCCGTTAGTCAGATTGAGGAACTCACTTATCTCAAGAAACATAGCTGCCATCAGCCAATGAATTGTGAGAACCTATTAGACAAGGTTAACTAAGTTTGATCAAAACAAAGCATGTTCGACTCATGACCCTAGAGGTCTGTAAGAATTTTTAAAGAAATCAGCCACTATGTGGTGCTAACGAGTTTTATGCCTTGGTAATCATGTGTTGTTTCACACATCCACACAATATTCATATCATTTGATAGATCTCCTCATACTGAGCAACTCAAGAACCACTGCTGTCAATTAATCAAATCATTCATTAAAACTTCCTAAATATATATATTGTGCAAAGTAGGTTTTTTGTGCAACCTCAGTTCAAGCACTGCAGCTCTCTAGATCAATAATTATCAATACTTTCGGTAGCTATAACAACATTGTTTAGAAAAGGGGCGTGTCCAAATATACCCAAAAGCCTATAAATCTTAAACGAAAACTCAAAACTTAACAAAAAACTAGGTGACGCATGCGACAGATGATTCTAAATAAGCATGCAAAGTTTTTTGGTGAACGGACTATGGTTGGTGCTATAGCATAAACGTTAAATATCACCATATTTCTATGGTAAATTACCTGAATTTGCCAAAAATTTATTTTTTGATTTAGGTAGTTGCAGGTTTGTTAAATAATATGTAATATGTAATGTAACCCTAGTAATTGCTGTTTGCAGCTATATTTTGAATGTTTTTTGGCTGAACAATCAATGCTAATAATAGTACAACTTGAACAAAGTGTATTTTTTTCTATTTGTTTCTTGCAGCCTTATTTTTGTTTGCGTCTGTTGCTTTAATTATTCTGACAAAACATTTTGTAGGAACTGATTTTTAGATTTGATTTGTTTCATTGATTTTCCACAGTGTAGCAGAGTCAAGACCTACTTATAGATTTTCATTCTGTTTCATAGCTTCTCCATTTGGTTTGAAGACTAGTTTCGCATTTTAAGCATAGGTGCTTAAGCCAGCCATCTCTGTTGAACCCTTAAAGGTTCATACTGAAAATATTCAATAAAAGAAGTGTCTCTTGGAAGTGTCTCCACTACTATTGTATGCATCGCTGAAACCTCTGTCTCGCTGAATCTCTGTTTCTTTCACTCTGGCTATGAAGATTTTTATTCATCCAGGTGTTGCTCAAAGGCCATATAGTCTCTTCTCTTTCTGTCTCTGTCTTTTCTCTTTCACTGCTCTGAGATTAAGACTGCACCAAATCAATGTTTCCAGGCCAATCCTTTAGATCCATTTCCTCATGAGGAGCTTGAGTCCGTCAATCTCGCACTCTCCCTCTGCTTCTTATTATGTTTCCTTCTTCTGTCAGCCTCTTCTGATCAAAAGATATCTTACCATAGTAGAACCATGGAGAAACAGGTCGTAAAATACACAGATTCAGTCCAGAATGCTTATTTGAAGGATTGAGCCTCTGAATATGTATTTCAAACACAGTCACTTTTTAAAATCCATCACTGAAAATTGATGTAGAAAGAAGGAAGACACAGAAGGAGAAAACTGGGTGGCTCTAGTGAAATGCATTATTAATGCTGTTTTGAAATAAAAATGAAACTTTAGCCTTGTCATTCTGTGATTTCTCAGACAAAACAGTAGTAGGAGAGAGTGATAAGAGTAAGTATTTTATTCCTGCTTTTGCGCACTGTGATTCTTTATCCAATTAACACATAACGTATGACACATAAACAGTAAGGGTGATGATACACGGGGCAACTTTTTGAGCAATTTTCCCAGGCAACTTTTTTTGAGCAATTTGCTTGGGCACTTTCCCATTTAAAATGGGTAAGAAATTTCCATCTGGATAATTTAGATCAGTCACAAGCCCTGTGTCTCACCTAGTTTGCTCAAAAAGTTGCCCTGAGTATCATCACCCTTACACTTTACACTGAGGTCACATTAGTTATCACTGGGTAATGCATTTAATTAAAACAACGAGCAATTAGGTCAGGACAAAATATTTCATGAATATATATGTATAGATAGGAGGACACTTGCTTTCCCCACTAGTCATTCTCCAACCCGTCACCATATTGCCATGTATTGGTTAACAATTGTGTGAACACATTATGCAGTTACTTGAGCCGTAAAATTAACTTACTTTTATAAAGCGGCCGTCAAATTGTTCGTTGTTTGTGAAATGACCCAGATAAGTGTGATTTAAGGGGTTTTATCAGCTTGTCTCTGGAATAAACCTACAAGCTAAACTGTCAGCTGTGACGCATGGCGGCCGGGGCCAGAGCTGCATTTATTTTGCCATTTGGTGGATCAGATCGATTGACTATTTGTCTCTTTGGTCAGACTCCAGAAGTCAAGAAAGAGCAGAATACTAATTAACAGAGGACAACAGAGGAGTGAAAGAGGCACAGTGGAGAAATATCAGTAGAGCTCAGAAAGCAGTTTTCACAATTCTGTCCTTTATAGAAAAAGAGAAAAGAAAACAACAAAAAAAACTGAAAAGAGGAAAAATTCATCATTTTTTATTTAATTTTATGGTTTAATTCCTGCAATATGTCCATTTAAATGTCTTACACTCCCTGGCATGGCTCTAAACCTGCCTGTAACACTTTAATGTTCCTTGTCTCCGGTGGCTTGCTCTTTGTATTTATGGTCATAATTTGTACTCTTTAAAAGGAAGACTTATGACCATCTAACCTGCAGTTCACAACCTCATCGTTTTGATAGGCGGCTCTCGGTTGGATTTCCTTCATGATCAAGAGGTTGATTTAAGAGGCGGAAGTGTAGTCATGAATAAGACATGTGGTGAAACACAGAGGAAGCTATGCTAATTCTGTCCTGGGCTGCCGTACACTGAGATGAGATTGAAAAGAATTAAGGAGTTTTGAGCTGTTCTGGGACTTGTGGGTGGGTTCATGAAGGCTAATAATGAATAAAAGCTTCCTCACACTGACAGTTATTAAGTTTAATGGCTATCTTAGGACTCCTCCCAAGGCCACTGGATGGCTGAAGATAAATGAAATCTTTCTTCTTCAGCAGTTAGGGGGATGTTCTGGAGTAGCAGTGGTAATGAAATAAGATGAATTTGAGGTGATTAAATACAAAATAACATAACTTTACATCCTTTACCTTAATACAAACAATTTGAAATAAACAATATTTGTGTTTTGGGGAATAGGGTATAATAAAAAATAAAATAAAAACATGTTAGATGGCTCTTTCTGCATGTTACATCGTTACGCCAGTAGGTGGTGGCGAGTCTTCATACGAATTAGCTCAGTTCATTCAGCCAACGCTGAATGAACTGAGGAGCGAAATGACTCTTTGAATCATTCACTCGCGATTCGTTCGGAAACATTGAGCTTCAGTAACAAAACCCCACTACCATTCGACTATTCGGTGAAGAAAAACATACCAAGTAAGTGGAAATACTTGACCTGTAATAGCATATAACTTAATATTTATTGAAAATAGTATAGCCTATAGAAATACCCTCAATGGTGCTGTTTTGAACAATCGTTCGTTTGAGCTAATCATTAAAAGAACCGGATCACAAGAGTGATTCGTAGCGGGTTTGCTTGTGAGCTTGTGTGCATATTATCCATCCTAAATTCTAGTAGGCCTAGTCATTTTCAATACTATTTAGGGCAGATGGGGTGGATAGTATGCACATTGGGACGCAGGGGCTGTATGTTTTTAAATCATTAAAAGAACCGGCTCATATGAGTAATTTGTTTTTTGATCAGTCTATCACGCTGAATGTTTTGATCCATTAAAAAGAATCGACTCATACGGAATATTTGGTCATGAATCAGAGCACACTACTGGTTCCGCTGAATGTTTCATGAGTCATTTAAAAGAACAGGCTAGTTTGTTTATAAATCGAAGTAGTCTACATTTTGTTGTATGTTTGTTTTTAAGTTAGCAACACGCTAAAAATGTTATTTCGCGGCACATTGTTATTATTGTTATATTATATTTAACACAAGGTGTGAACTCTGAGGAAAAATAGGATTTATTTCGCCATGACTTTGAAGATTTAGCAGCGGGGGAGCGTCAACTAGATACAGTTCAAACGTAAGTAAATTGATTTGGCAGTATTAATCTATTGCAGACCAAAGTTAGGAGGATTGTATTCTCCACGAAGGATGCATGCAATGCTGCCTAATTTGGCTGAAAGATGTTACTAAGTACTATGCATAATCATTTTGCAACAGTGGTGTCATGAACTGAATCTGTAAACAGTCAGTGTGAGGAGCTTAGTGATTTCTTGTCTATATCTCTGGCCTTGTTCTGATAAGCTGAACAAGAAATAGTTTGAAATGGTCAGGATTGGGTATGACTGCTTGTGTTTGGGGAGCTGGTATAATTGTTCCGTCTTAACCAGACTTCCTGCTCCATAATGGTCTTCCCATGAGTCATCGCTCCTCATCTGAGAGGTGTCTCATGAGCAAAGGGCAGCAGTGCTGTCAAAGTCAACTGCTCCGAGAGGCTGCAAGCCCATTTGTCATCTCTTCTCACTGTCTTACTCACGGTCTCTGCTTTTCTTTACTCCTTTTCCATTTAACCTAGACAGAACCCATGTGCTATTGGAGCTCCCCTCATAGTCATTGTAGAATCAAAAGGATCTTAAATATTGCCCTTTTTAAATGTTATTTGACATATTTTAGCATTATAATTGAAACAAATTGTATAAATAAATAAATCCTAAACATCTTATACATTCTGCAAGGGGTATATACTGTATGTCCATGAGAACAAGTTTATATGTTGGACTGTGATATAAAGGCAGCTGTAATGGACATTTCGCACAAGAAAATTACAAAATGATTGAGGCAGATTTTATTTGCACTACCATGACCTGTTTTCCTTGCCCTTGACACCTGTCTTTCAGTTTTCTCTCTTCTCTCTCTAACCTTCAGCTGTTGCATCCTGCATAGACAGCATTCATTGATATGACTGCAGTTGGATTCACTAAGGTGAGAGGAAAGATAAGATTTCAAATAAATGGCGAAGGAGACAATTGAATGCAAGGTGCAGTTCCACAGAGTTAGCAGTAATGGCTTCTTATCGACGGGCTAATTCCCTCCTGGAATTGAATGTGGCACGGCAGAAAACAGATGCCAGCAAGAGAGAAGCTGCATTTCCTTCCTGTCATGTCCGTCTCCTTCCTGTCCCTTCCAGCTGTCCGGTATTCTCATCTTGTTGGGTTTGGTAATGTTAAAGGGATAGTTTACCCAGAAATGAAAATACTGTCATCATTTTACTTTTTATTTTACATTTCTCTCTTCTGCTGCACACAAAATTATATATATTTTGAAGTATGTTGAAAACCCAAACAGACTGACTTACATTTATTTTTTGTCTATACAATGCAGCAATACAGCATTCTTTAGAATATCTTCTTTTGTGTTCCACAAAAGAAAGCAAGTCATGCAGGTTTGGAATGACATGAGAGTGAGTTTTCATTTTTGTGTGGACTTTAAGAATGACATAAAATGATGCACTGAAAAATGAAAATTCTGATATTAAATTATTCATCCATCAATTGTTCACTCATTATTTTATTTGAACTGTGAGAAACAAAAGTATCATGAAAATGAATGAGGACTAAGTCAAGCTCCAAAATGACAGAAAAGCACTATATAAAAATAATTTTAAAAATCAACACATCTTATGCACTATATTCCAAGTCTTCTGAAGCAATACAATAGCTTTGTGTGAGAAACAATTTAAGACAATATACCATGAAACCTTGAAATCCGACAGAATACTGTATAACACACAAGTCATACTGAGTACTGTTATGATACTTGTATGGTTACGTGTTTTTTTTTTTTAACAACACATCTTATGCATTATATTCCACTACTTCTTCTGAAGCAATACAATTATATAACGCACAATTCATATTGACTATTGTTATGATACTTTTATGGTCAAGGTTTTTTTTCCCAACAATTTCAGCTGTAGCAACAAGCAAAACCATGCTGCATCACTGAATGAGTCGATTACTTTAAAGGAGTAGTTAACTTCCAGAACAAAAATGTACAGATTATGTACTCGCTCCATTGTCATCCAAAATGTTCATGCCTTTCTTTCTTCATTCGTAAAGAAATTATGTCTTTTGAGGTAAACATTTCAGGAATTATCTCCATATAGTGGACTTCAGTGGAACCCGCAAGTTTAGTTTCCAAAATGCAGTTTTACTGCAGCTTCAAAGGGCTCTAAACAATCCCAGCCGAGGAATAAGGGTCTTATCTAGTCAAAAGATCTATCATTTTCTTAAAAATAGAAATTGATATACTTTTTAAACCTTAAATGCTCGTCTTGTTGAAAAACTCCCATCTCATTTTCTCCTCCAACTTCAGAATCGTAATACATCGCTGTTTTACTGTTTTTTGTAAAGGGCGTTTGACCTTCTTTTCATGTTCACTTTATAAACACTGGGTCGGTACTTCTGCAGTGATGTAGGATGATTTTAAACTTCGAGGAGAAAATGAGATGAGAGTTTTTCGACATACCCTAACTGAAAAGGATCTTTGGGAACCCTGAAATGCTGATTCTGTGGCATGGCTTAAAAACCCCCTTTTAAAATCTTTAATTTTAAGAGCCATGTGGCAGACACAAAAAGATAAAATGTTTTTATTTTGCGCTAGCAGCTAGCAGTCGTGCTGTCATTGAAAAAGAACTAAGACCTTGTGGCTACCGTAAACCTCGTAAAACTTGACACCGAAAGCTCTAAGAACCTGCTATATATCATACCAGTAAATTTCATTGATCAGATGTCAGGCCAGTTGTTCCCCAAAGCCTTCCCCACGTCTGTGGCAATTCATGAGCAATGTAAGAGGGAATCATGCTTATGGTGGAAATGTAGGTATTAGCTATTAGGTTTTAACACTATTATAAACAAGGATCAGTCGCAGTGAAATTAATCAAACAGCGGCTCATTGATGCTGTTGGAATGCACTCATTTACATGATGTCATTTTAATGACTTGGAGAATGAGAGAACAGGTGGCCATGGCTATGCCTGAACTCTCTCCTTTTATCTATTTGTCGCACCCCCCTTCTTTGTTTCTGGCTCAAATAGTGGATGGTGTTGTTTGATAAACTGAACTTCTCAGAAAATGTGAATAGGCAGTTGCAGTCACAGCCGGCCAGCAAAATATCTGAGTTCTGATCATGCAACGCCTGCCTCCCTCAAAAGGCAGTTGCTATAAAGCTTAATAAAGGATGTCGCAGCAGGTACAAACAGCCTGCTGAGGAAAGCAGATGGGAGATGAAGGGGAAGAGAAATGGAGCCTATTTAGTCCTCTTTTGGGGGTATATTCTACAAGAGAGACAGGCCTCATTTACCCACTAAATATCAACAAACAAAGCAACTACCATCCAAAGATCACCCTAGTAAGTGTGGGTGGGTTGATAACAGGTTTAAAGCTCTCAGCAGGTTACTCTATTCAAAGGCAAGATCGGAATGAAGTGTTTTCAGGCGTGACCATCTACGGCCTCTGTGACTGCCGCAGCGTATCACTGCAGTCATCCAGGTGAAGAGAGTCTCTAAAACACAAAATCTAGACTTCAATTTCTCAAACAGCTTCTTGCTCACAGCGGGACTGAAAGCTCAGAGGGCTGTTCATCCATCTTTCTGTTCTCTTCCGCTCTCATATCACTTTTAGCCCCCATCACGCCTCTCTAGATAACAGCGACCTCATCTGAATGCACTGGTGACATAATGTCATATCTGCTCTGGACTCAGCTGACCAGAGTTATCACCAACAATGACAGTACAAGTATTGACAAAAAGCCACCATAGTCTGTAAATGTTTTTCTTTTTTTTCTGAACACCCTAAAAACTGCTGGGTTAAATACAACCCAGCGCTGAGTAAAATATGGACATACCCAGCTATTGGGTTGTTTTGACCCAGCTGTTGGGTTACTACCCAGAAGGTTGGGTTAAACATTTAACCCAACCGCTGGGTCAAAACAACCCAATCGATGGGTATGCCCATATTTTACCCAGCGCTGGGTTGTTTTTAACCCAGCAGTTTTTAGAGTGAAGAAATATTTCAAGATGTGTTGCACAAACT